>JBAMNC010001939.1:0-53745 GCA_037902135.1 Cetoscarus ocellatus
AGAGACATTGCAAAGACTGGAAGTCTAAGAGGGTTATTAGCTACAAGACTGCAACCAGATTTTATACATTCAAGATTGTCTACTTGTCCCTAATTTTATGGCCTCTCCATATATCATTATTACTACAACTACTATAACTGTGATTATTGTCATTCATTTAAAATGTTTGATCATATCAAGTCTATATTTACATTGTGTGGGTGCAGCATGCTAGTGGGAACATGGTATGAAAGATTTGATTTGATTTCTATTAAATGTGTTTGGTGTCTTGTATTGCAAGTCATGTTTTGGGCCTTAACCCTAACCCTCCACACCAGACAGACAATTCAAAATATTTCATTGGTCCTTTAGGAAAACAGCCCAGAGAAAGTGTGTGAGGAGGGCAGAACATTTCAGAAGCATATCTGGCAGGCGATTCGACGATCGTTTCCTGAATCACATTCATCATAGGCCAATCAGATAATGAAGTAGGCGGACATAAAGCCACTTTGTGAAATAAACTGTCATCAAAACATGGCGGAAGTGCATTGAAAATCCCTCTGATGGAGAAGTTTGTTCTGTTGTCACTCGTTCTTCATTTAATAAAGAAAATTGGTCATGAT
This sequence comes from Cetoscarus ocellatus, assembly GCA_037902135.1. NCBI lineage: Eukaryota > Metazoa > Chordata > Actinopteri > Labriformes > Labridae > Cetoscarus > Cetoscarus ocellatus. The sequence continues at coordinate 603 of JBAMNC010001939.1, forward strand.
AAAACTGCAACTGAAGCTGTTAGCATCTATGCTAATCTGTACAAGCAGTCACTCTCTGCTGTCTTCTCATGCGTAGCTTCCCACCTCTTCCTGCTCCAAAAGAATCTGATTGCGCTATGCTGCCTTAGGCCGAACACAAACATTATAGATTGGAACTTAGCAAAATGGATCTGCCTGATTACAGACACTGAATCAGGTGGTTCCAGCTACTGTGCAAGTTTATCTTATCCCACCAAGGAGAGACTTTGACTCAGTGGGCTATTTATCAATCAGTTCAGTTAATTTACTTTGACATGTACTTCCCTTTAGGCCACAGTGAAGAAGCCAAGTATGTGGACAGGTGTTCCTGCAACTCTCCATAATCCCTGTTTAGTATGCTACAGCTAGCTAACCAAAGAGCAGAATGAAACTGATTGTTGGCCGTGATTACTGCTTAGCAAAAACGCTAGTGACATTTTTGGCTAAGTATTGCTGTTTAATAAAGCTGTGCAATAATATTTACCATCCACACACGTTTGTGTGTTTGTTTGAGAGGGAAAGACTCATAGCGTAGCATAGCAGTGATGTGTGTTTAACCGAAAAGATCTTTGGCATAAGAGGTTTTTTGAAGTGAGCCTGCCAGAGGCCCATGGCACCAATAAAATTGAGTGCCATGAAAGGAACTTGCAAGTTTTGACCCTGGGGGGATGGGGATATTCTCGGGTGGATGGAAGCTGGTATATAGCAGTACATGGTGCCTCATAATTAACCCACTTATAGTTAAAACTACTTAAAGTGGCTCAACAAGATGTTACAGAACAGCATTGAACTTTTCCTCAACAGTTTTATTTTGAAGCCACAGTTCATGCTCGTTCCCTTAAGATCCATCTCTGAAACAAGGGGTGGTCAGAACAAAGTGACTGGGGATGAATAACATTAAAAAGGACAATAACAATCAAACAAAGTTGTTTAAAGCTAAATCATAGAAGAAGAAAACAGCCTGAATCATGCTTTATTTTGGGCATTGACGTGTGCCTGAAGCAGCTCCTGTTGAACATAGAGTTGTCCATACCTACACAAAAGGGTTGGAGTGTGTAATTTTAGAAACTAAATGACTTACAGGAAAGATAGAAGTTTGCTTTGGATTACACGTGTTCAAAATGCTGCACTGGTGAATGACTTGGGGTAGGAGCTGTTCAGGGTCCTCGAGGGGCCAAGCAAGTGCAGCTGCCATTTAAATAACATTAGTGCTGTGCAAGAAAGACCCAAAAATATAAGCATAAGGCTGCATTCACAAGGAAATGATGACATTGACTTTTGCCCTATGACCTCCAGAATTTTAACCACTGCATCCATGTCTCTCTGTTGAAATCTTGGAAATAGTGGAGGAAGATACCCCACACTTTCCTTGTGATAATGTGCTCACAAGAGAGAGTTCACAAGCACTGGATGATGATAAGGCCTGTGACCTTGACCTTTAACCCATAACCGTCAAAACCTGACCTGCTGATTCTGAAGAAGAGGACTCATTTCATGAAAATCCCTTCAAGTGTTCATGAGTTGTCAAATTCACTTGCAAAGAATGATCGATTATTAACCTTTGACCTCCAAAATGTCTTAACTATGTCTGTAACTCATTTAAGCAGAGTTTGTTCAATCAATATCATCATCAAATATCTGTTTACAACTGATGACCTGGGGACAGGCCTCACCATCAGCATCGTGATATTTTTCTCCCTGGACCATTGGCACTGTCACGGTGTATGGGTGTAATTAGTCACCGTGTTAGCTGATGACTTGCTGCCAACTGTGCTGATAGGTGTCGTAGTAAAAGCACCAGAAAAAGCAGAGGGCGAGCCCGTCAATGCTTCACTTACGCTTATCAATTTATGAAAGAAAAAAGAACCAAGGAAACCAAGCGAACAAAAACATAGTCAACCATGGTGTCAGCTCTAAGTCCCAAATGTACACAGACACCAGCAGGTTTGCTGCACCTTCATTATTACTGATTTTCTTGTTTCCTGACCTCTAAAGGAGAGTTTTTCCGTCATCAGCTGGATGAACTGTCATGTTCGTGGCTGTTCAGTCTCACACATTATTTAGGTGTTGATGATTGTGGTTTTGATTTATCAGTTGGTCTTTAACCTTTCTGTTGTTGTTGTGTCTGCTGTGAACAATCTCTCATCCCCCCTCTGCCTCTACACTGATCCTATTGACCTGTGGACTACAGCCTGTGTCTGCGCCCCATTAGTTCCGGACAACATGAACAACTCATGTGCTGAATTGATGCACAGTAGCCATCATGCATCCGTGCCAATGTAGTTAACAGGAATAAAAGATCCACCCCCCACTTCTCTGGAAGTGTACCCAGAATCCATTGAAACACGCCCATTCATGTATTTGTAAGGTGTCTCCATATTACGGTGCTCTCCTCACAAGATGAAATAGCATCAGTCTTTTCCTTAGGTAGTAAAATCAATCAAATTAACTGGGAGCAAACTTGACACCACAAATTCACCCAAATATGGCCCAAAGTTAACAATCTATGTCTGTCAGGAGGGACAGGTCGTGTCCTGTCATGGACCCGTCAGGGACCAGCCAAGACCCTATCAGGGAAAGTGGGGAATGTAAAATGGCTCTATCTGTATATCTCCAACTTTAAAACCGAAATTATGATTTTTTTTTCTTAACTTTTTTCTGTTATGTGTCATGTCATAAATGGTTTCGGGTTGAAAACATTGTTGGTGCCTCTATTGGCCTGATAAACAACATCTGCTGGAAGTTTCCACAGCTCCTGCTGACCAAGTCTCTAAACCCTGTTGGTGAAGCACCACTTTAAAAGGGCCTGCTGGAGCCTAGCATCTGTTTGTATGACTTCCTGATGAAGGCTCAATGATGAAATGTATCCCAGTTTGTTTTTAAGGTCTACTTGACCATTTCGGGTAGAGCAAGTGCCTCACAACAAGGTTGCTGGTTCATTTCTTGTGTTGTTTGGACCTTTCGGTATGGAGTTTGCATGTTCTTCCTGTGCATGCATGGGCACTCTGGCTTCCTCCCACACACCAAAAACGCTCATTTGTTGGGATCCATGCTAACAGGAACATGTCCCTGCAGAAGGCTGAACCAAAGTTGGCTGACCATCTCACCCCCTCCCCCAGGTCACACGTAGGTGTGAACCCTCTGATAAGGACAATAAGACCCTGCTCTGCCATGCAGTCTTTTTTTTCTGAACCATGGAGAGAAGGGGACACAGCTCCTCTCTCTCAGCTCTCTCTCAGCTTTTTTGCAACCAGTGGTCTTCAGAGCCAGAAGTCGAAGAGACACAGCAGCCTGGAATCCACTGGGAAACCACCAAGCCTGCAGTACTGGACTTTGCAAAGCAACACCCACAAAGGACACCTTTTCCGTACATGGACTTGGTAATGTAACTGGGCCTTACAGAGTTTAGCGTAGCACGGCTAAGCACAGGACTATTCAGTTTCTACAATCACTGCATTGATACCTTAAAAAAAGCAATCCTTCCTAACCTCCACCACTCCCCATGTGGTCCTGGTTGTAAATGCCTTTGAGCAGCCATCTTGTCTTTGTTTGTCACACACACACACACACACTTGTACATAGGACTTTCTTAGGTTAGATCTTGTATGTTTTCATGTTTGTTTGTTAATAAATGATTTTGAACACAAAGTCAGTTTCTGGTCTGTTAATGTTGCATGAGAATGAATCTTGCCAACCTCTTCTCTGCAGAACTCCAAATCCTTCAACTCTGACTGACAATTGATTAGGTAACTTTGGTTATTTTTATTAAGTTCATTATAAATCATGGTTCCAAATTGATAGTCAGTAACTTTTATGAGACTGACTGAATAAATTGACTATCATTTCCCTTTATGGGTGGTGCCCCGAGGTAGATTTAATGTAAATTAAATCTCATTACTTAATGTACGTTATTATTAATTATTTCTGATAGTCAATATTAAGTGACACAGTGAATAGTTGTCCACTGATCATAAACGCACAACACATTAGATTAAATGGTGACTCTCAATTGCCCTTAGTGTGAGTGTGGATAGATGTCTGTGTCTATTTGTGTGGCCTTGCGATCACCTATCGACCAGTCCAGGGTGTACCCCGCCTCTCGCCCAATGTCAGCTGGGATATGCTCCAGCCTCCTGCGACCCTGAAAGGGAAAAGCAGTATAAAAATGGATGGATGGATGACCCTGCTATTTAAAAGGCACTCTGTGTTTACAGAGTATTTTGGAGTCTTTGTTTTTGCTTCAACAAGCTTCATCTTAGATTTTATAGGGGAGTCCACACTGAGATCAATCACAGAACTCTTAGCTAGTGCGACAGGTTGCCAATTGTTTGCTGCCACTTTCTCTTTTTTCCTGCCTGGCCATAGTTGTTGTGCCCAAATAGAGGCAACAAAGATCACAAAACAAAATCCTGAAGTAGAAATTAAAAGGTTTAGATACTAACAGTGATGAAGGCAGATGCCAGAACTGCAGCTCTGTGTCTAAGTCTGCTTCTTCCTCTTCACTTTGCCTCAATAGGTGTAGCAGTGTTTCCTTCAGACTTTTTAGATGCTTTTTATATTTACCAGAAATAAAGATCAGAGACCCTTACTCTGTAAAATAAACAGTGGAAAAGTTTTCTCACCTTGGTGGCAGGAAATTTCCGCCTATATTCTACTGTAAATCAGATTCAAGTCCTTTCATGTGGACCAGGCCCTAAAGTGTGATCACTTACCATGTGAGCACTTCTGATTGGCCAATCAAAAAAAGCCTTGTCTATGTAAAGGAGACACCGTATGAAGCCCTCCTCAGTCACCATGCAGCGTGTCTTCAACAAAATGACTCGACTGAAGTTTGCTCTGTATGTGACATGTCTGCTCATTGGAGGAATGGGTGAGTTATGTCTCTTAGAAGTGCTTTGACTGTTTTTACACAAAATCTAACAAAATGCTGTCAGTCTTTTTACTCAGTTAATAATAATTTTCCTTAATCTTGATTTTTCCCTTTCCAGGTACAGTTACCTTGCAGCAAAACTTATCTTTACATATCAAATCAGTTAGCATTGGTGAAGATGTGACTTTGGAGTGTTTTTATCAGGAGAGCGTAGCAGTGATGTTTTATTGGTTTAAAGAAAGTCTGGGACAAAAACCAGAGATGGTGTCTAAGTTCTTCAAGCATGACAAAAATGGCTCAATGATTGGTGAATTTGAGAAGGATTCACGCTTCAAACTGGACATCAGCCCTGGAAAATATCACCTGAAGATCACAAATGTCCAACCATCAGACTCAGCTTCTTACCACTGCATGAGTGGCTATTCTTATATGTTTGAGTTTATAGGAGGCGTCATCGTTCATGTAACAAGTTCGGTATTTAACGTCCCAACCATCATCCATCAGTCTGAATCTGGAGTCGTCCAGCATGGAGCCTCTGTGACTCTGAACTGTACGGTCCTCACTGGGAGCTGTGATGGAGACCTCAGAGTTTACTGGGTGAAGAACCCTCAAGAAGCTCATCCAGGACTTATCTCCACCCATGGAGGCATGAATGGAGACTGTGAGAGGGAAGTAGACTCCCAAACACACACTTGTGTCTACAGCTTGGAGATGGAGAAGCTGAGTCGTTCTCATGCTGGGACCTACGACTGTGCTGTTGCTTCATGTGTACATGTACTGTTGGGGAACGGGACCAAGCTGGAAATTAAAGGTGAGTGACTTGAACTAGAGTGTCAGGAAAATGTATTTAATCAAATCTGATATCTAATCTGTCCAAATGTTAATCTATAGATGAAGATGAAGAGGATCTTTTGGTGTATGTCTTGAGTGCAGCTTTGGCTTTTATGACCATCCTGGCTATTTTCCTGGCTTACAAAGCATTTACGAAGAAGGAGACAACCAGCTGTGTATCCACAGGTATGCTTAACTGACATGGTCTGAATCTGACTCTGTGTATTTCAGTCTAAGGTACATCAGTAATCAATAAATCAATTAGTAAATAAATAAAAATGGGAAAATTCATGGTACATATAATCACTATTAACATCTCATGATTCGTTAATGGCTGCTGCCTCTGGACTTCTCACAATACTCAAGCCTCTAGATTTAAAGGGATAGTTCAGGATTTTGGAGTGGATTGTATGATGTACATGATATTTACATTAACATCAGCCATAATAACAGGGATCAGCTCTGCATCTGTGCGGAAACAGCCAGTACGGAAGCTATAGGGATATGTTTCTCCTACTACCAAGCTGCCTTGTTTGACGCTCAAAAGCTCTTTATCTGGACCAGAGCAACGGTGTCACTCAGGGCTCTGTCCGAGGTCCAGTCTTCTTTGGTTTATGATCGATGGACTTCAGCTTGACCAGTGCTTTTTTGCTCTATCTGTCTACTCAAAGCACTTTTGTGAAGTGTCTTGAGATAATGTTTTTCATGATTTGGTGCTATGCAATTAAAGATTGACTAAAATAAAGATTGACTCTGACCCATGACCTTCAAAATCTAATCAGCTTATTTTCTAGGCCAGTGTTGGGACCCCAGTGGTGTTGTAGGTGGGCTGATTGGTCTTTTAAAAACCATGAGCCGAGTTAGTATTTTCAGTGCTCCGTTACATTTGTTTCATCCTAGAAATAGCAAAAGCAAAAAAAACAGATTTTATTCACGTTTAAATTCTTTCTGAAAAACATGATCATGGCTTAATAGATAATTTACTGGGGACTTTTAGTAAATATTTCTCCACGCAGCCTGATTGTTGATTTTTACAAATTATTTTTGCTGTCAAAGGCATGAAGCTTGCTAAGAGAGATCAGAGATCATGTTCTGAAAAAAATATATACATAAAAAAAAAAAAACAATAAATATAAATAAGAGGTGGTTGTTAACATTTTGAGTCTCGTTTTTGGATAAATGATGATTTTCTTTCTCCCAAGATAATTTTCAGATTTTAAAATGGCCTGCAGTGTGGAAGTTTATGAAAAACAAATTAATTTTAATGCAAGGTTTAAAAAAAAATCCTGTGAAGCTTTCTGAATGTATCGTGTTCACAAACCGAGTTACCAAGAAGCTCATGACCTTGAAAAAAATCTGCTTAGTCTCTCTTTCACAGTGAAAACTTGAACATATTTGAAAGAATATCCCCTTCAGCATTCTAGAGATACAGTGTTAACCATGATCTCCATGATCTTAACCTTTGACCTATGGCCCTTAAAATCTAATCAGCTAATCCTTGAATCTAAATGGACATGTGGTCAAAGTTCAAATCAAAGTTCCTGAAGAGGTCTTGAGGTATTTTGTTCACAATGCCATGACCGGCTGGATGGACTTGGAGAAGGCTGAGCAATGTGAAACACAATACCTTTGACCTCAGCTGTTGGCTTGGAGGCATTAATAGGGCTATGATGTCACGACACAACATCAAGAAAAGTGTAAATAAGTGCTACCATTAGAAAAATGGGTTTGTATTGAAATTTATTCATTCCCTTTTTTGTTTACAAGCAGGTCCTGAAGGAAGAATCTCAGGTGTATCAGGTCCAGTGACAGAGGTGAGTATTCTTTACTATTCTATTATAATTGAATCACACAAAATGAAAAATATCCATCCTTTATCCACTATGTATGCTTCTTATCCATTTTGGGGTCATGGGGGCTGGAGTCTATCCCAGCTGACATTGGGCAAGGGCATGGTAGAACTTAGGCCAGTCTCCAGCCAACGACAGGGCCACATTGAAAGATAAACAACTAAGCTCGCACTTATATCAAAGGTCAATTTGATATGAGTGTGAGCTTGGTTTGCGAATTGGTTTGCCAATTTAAGCCACAAATTAACCTAATGAGAAAGTTTTTCGTCTGTGGGACAAATGGCAAACCTCTTGACAGATCAAAACACAGTGTCCAATGAGCTTGATCCACAGTGTAGTGCCTGAATGTGCTCTTTGAACATGACAGTATTTTGTATTGACGATGAAATGAATGCTAATATTTTCAATCCACAGATGAAACACTGGTGTAGTTCACTCTGGAGGCTCTGCACCACTAAAACATGTTATTTGTTGCACGATGCCAGAGATTTTTAAACTACCTTGATGACACATTATGGACAGATGCCCTCAGATGCTGTGTGCCATGTACTTTTAAGACAACTTGTTTCATGTGTCTTGTTTACACAATGCCAGAGATTTTTAAACTACCTTGATGTTGTCCTTGATGTTGTCAAACGAGGGTCCAGATGCTCTTATTTCAGAGTTGCTGCACTGACATCATGATATAATTCTGTAATTCTAATCTCCTAATGATTCTGTTTTATATCATAATCAGGGTGACCGGGACCCAGAGAACCTCCATTATGCTGCTTTGAGGAGGAACCATGCCAATCCATCAGCTCGACAAAGAGACAACAGGAACGAATGTGTGTACTCAGGTGTCAAGCAGTAACACCATAGACTGTATATAACATGGACATAGCTTCAGTGACATCATCACGTGTTAGTTTTGTGAAGGTCCCATATTTAACTGCTTTTCAGAAAGTCATGCAGATCTCAGATGTCCTCCTCTTATGTTTGAAGATTAAATATTAAATTTTGTCATGACTATAAAACCAGAGTTGTCCAAGCTTTTTACTTTGTGGGCCACATCGTGACGAATACAGGTGTGACTGGGCCTCTTTGTTATATCTCGATAATGTGTGAAATTCAAGGATTTTGGGTCAGCCAATCAGGTTTCAGGTGGCACTGGGTGCTCCAGTCTGCCTTTTGCCAGGATGATCATGGGAAAAAGAGAGCTTTGTAAAATAGAAAGGCATAACGCTAACACCTTATATTTTTTTTTCAGACACAAAACAAGAGCAAACTGCAGAATGCTGCTGAAATTTGAATAAATGTTGGCTTTTAAGGGTAGTTACCTATTTTTGCTTCGTACAGTGGACTTTGAGATGGCGCATGTAGCACAAATAATTCTCTTTATTGATCAGTGAAACAAAAAGTTCATGTTCTAATGCAGGCCAAAATTTTTTTAACTTTCTGAAATTGTTGAGGGCTGATTAGTAATGAGGCACAGTGGTGCAGAAGGTTGTTCACGTGCCTCACAGCAAGAAGAAGCCACAGAGCGTAAACATGCTCATTAGGTTGACTGGTGACTCCAAATTGCTCTCAGGTCTGAGTGTGAGTGTGAATGGTGTCTCTCTGTCTATGTGGCCCTGCGATTGGCTGGCAACCATTTCAGTGTTTCCCTCGCCTTTTACACAATGTTGACTTGGATAGGTTCCAGCATCCCAGTGCTGGGATAAGTGGTATAGATTATGGATGGATGGATGATTATTATTGGCTAATGGGCCGCAGTTGGCCCCCAGGCCGAAGTTTGGACACCCCTCTATAAACTCTTCTTTTTCAGCCCTGCTAAGAACAGCCTGTTTTGGTGCAAATCCTAAAGAGCAATGTCATTTCCTGGTGATGGCTTCTGCTTTCCAGCTCTGTGCTCTAATGTTTACTGTGATAGCACAGATATTCCAAGGTATGTTATATAAAATAAACTATCTGAGCACAGATATTCTGGAAGGTAGAGTAAGAGACAGAGATGGGGGGATTTTACTCATGCTGTGTGGGTTTGCAGACAGTGTGAACATGTTTTTTTTTGTTTGAAACCTTTAAATTGTATTTGCATAAAATAGGGTCTTGGGGGTAAACAACTGAAGCCTATTTCTTAATGCTGTATTTGATCAAAATTCAAGAAAATTTAGAAATTGTCAAAAAGCTGAATTTGAGGAGGCAAACAGCTGCAAAGCCCCCAGATTTTGTGAGCTTTCTGTTGTTGTTTTTTTCTGGCTTGTCTTCACCTGAAACTCTGAAACCATGTGCAGCAATGTACAGCCCTTCTGTGCAGACAGTGTCAGTGCAGAAACAGATCTGATCTTTGTTACTGTGGTTTGTGTTCAGGCCAGTGTCATGTACTTTTTCAACCCCATTTCAAGAAACTTGAACTATCCCTTTAACACATGTCCACACTAAGCTCACATCCGTGATCTCTGGCTTAGTGCTTGAAGCTGGACTGTAAAATAAAACAAGGCTGGTGTCTGTTGCTTAATGCATGAACATATTTTAAGAAGAAACTCTCTGATCATTAACTTTCTTAGCAGTGACTCCCTTTTACTGTAACTTGACTCTTTTTGTGTTTGCATCAAAGTCCCAGCGGCCCTTTTCTAAAGTCAGTGGAGCATGATCAGTATGTGACTGCAGGTTTCAATCAAACATGACACCTTCAAATTGAGGCGGTGCAGAAACAAGCAGGGGCAGGGAGGTGATGTTGCACGTCGCAGAGTGAAGACCCTCTCTTAGTGAAATTAAACCCACACCACAGCCAACCACAGAGGTGTTTTTTCCTGATCACAGTGTTGTTTAGAGTCAAACTTTAGCTCTCAGTAAACTTTGGTCAGAAATGTTTCCACTGTTTTGCTCTGTCTGATCAGAAAAGCTGCAAACATGAACACATTTGTAGTTTGTGCTCTTAAGATTTTGGTTTCTGATTAAATAATGAAGATTAAGTTATGCTGATGTGTTGTTGACTGACTCATAAAACAGTGAATCCTTGGAATTTTGTGTGAATGCATGTTGTTTCTCAAATCATCTTTATCTCTTGCAGGGGTCACCAATAATTTACCGGTGGATCTTTGAGGCATTTGTTGTAGATCTGGTGCTTAAGGTCTTAATCTGTAAAACTTGATTGATAGGTCTACAGTTTAGAGGCATGTATGGATCTGGAAAATCCAGCTGCTGTGCAAGTAAATTAGGTCTAACAATTACATTTAGTACAAGCAAGGAGGATAAAATTTAGAAAACGTGTTACATGGTTTCTTGCATTGTTTTTTTAATTTTAATCTAAATTTTATTGTGAAATAAACTGTCATTAAAACATGTCTGAAGTGCAGTGAAAATATCCCTCTGATGGAGAAGTTTGTTCTGTTGTCACTCGTTCTCTAGTTAATAAAGATGATCTGATAAAACTCCAACTGAAGCTGTTAGCATCTATGCTAATCTGTACAAGCAGTCACTCTCTGCTGTCTTCTCATGCGTAGCTTCCCACCTCTTCCTGCTCTAAAAGAATCTGATCGCGCTGTGCTGCCTTAGGCTGAACACAAACATTATAGATTGGAACTTAGCAAAATGGATCTGCCTGATTACAGACACTGAATCAGGTGGTTCCAGCTACTATGCAAGTTTATCTTATCCCACCAAGGAGAGACTTTGACTCAGTGGGCTATTTATCAATCAGTTCAGTTAATTTTCTTTAACATGTACTTCCCTTTAGGCCACAGTGAAGAAGCCAAGTATGTGGACAGGTGTTCCTGCAACTCTCCATAATCCCTGTTTAGTATGCTACAGCTAGCTAACCAAAGAGCAGAATGAAACTGATTGTTGGCTGTGGTTACTGCTTAGCAAACAAGCTAATGACATTTTTGGCTAAGTATTGCTGTTTAATAAAGCTGTGCAATAATATTTACCATCCACACACGTTTGTGTGTTTGTTTGAGAGGGAAAGACTCATAGTGTAGCATAGACGTGACGTGTGTTTAACCGAAAAGATCTTTGGCATAAGAGGCATTTTGAAGTGAGGCTGCCAGAGGCCCATGGCATCATTAAAATTGAGTGCCATGAAAGGAACTTGCAAATTTTGACCCTGGGGGGACGGGGATATTCTCTGGTGGATGGAAGCTGGTATATAGCAGAACATGGTGCCTCATAATTAACCCACTTATAGTTAAAACTACTTAAAGCAGCTCAACAAGATGTTACAGAACAGCATTGAACTTTCCCTCAACAGTTTTATTTTTAAGCCACAGTTCATGCTCGTTCCCTTAAGATCCATCTCTGAAACAAGGGGTGCTCAGAACAGAGTGACTGGGGATGAATAACATTAAAAAGGACAATAACAATCAAACAAAATTGTTTAAAGCTCAATCATAGAAGAAGAAAACAGCCTGAATCATGCTTTATTTTGGGCATTGACGTGTGCCTGAAGCAGCTCCTGTTGAACATAGAGTTGTCCATACCTACACAAAAGGGTTGGAGTGTGTAATTTTAGAAACTAAATGACTTACAGGAAAGATAGAAGTTTGCTTTGGATTACACATGTTCAAAATGCTGCACTGGTGAATGACTTGGGGTAGGAGCTGTTCAGGGTCCTCGAGGGGCCAAGCAAGTGCAGCTGCCATTTAAAAAACATTAGTGCTGTGCAAGAAAGACCCGATAATATAAGCATAAGGCTACATTCACAAGGAAATGATGACATTGACTTTTGCCCTATGACCTCCAGAATTTTAACCACTGCATCCATGTCTCTCTGTTGAAATCTTGGAAATAGTGGAGGAAGATACCCCACACTTTCCTTGTGATAATGTGCTCACAAGAGAGAGTTCACAAGCATTGGATGATGATAAGGCCTGTGACCTTGACCTTTGACCCATAACCATCAAAACCTGACCTGCTGATTCTGAAGAAGAGAACTCATTTCATGAAAATCCCTTCAAGTGTTCATGAGTTGTCAAATTCACTCGCAAAGAATGATCAATTATTAACCTTTGACCTCCAAAATGTCTTAACTATGTCTGTAACTCATTTAAGCAGAGTTTGTTCAATCAATATCATCATCAAATATCTGTTTACAACTGATGACCTGGGGACAGGCCTCACCATCAGCATCGTGATATTTTTCTCCCTGGACCGTTAGCACTGTCACGGTGTATGGGTGTAATTAGTCACCGTGTTAGCTGACGACTTGCTGCCAACTGTGCTGATAGGTGTCGTAGTAAAAGCACCAGAAAAAGCAGAGGGCGAGCCCGTCAATGCTTCACTTACGCTTATCAATTTATGAAAGAAAAAAGAACCAAGGAAACCAAGCAAACAAAAACATTGTGACTATGGTGTCAGCTTCAAGTCACATATATACACAGTCATCAGCAGGTTTAGTGCACCTACATTATTATATATTTTCTTGTTTCCTGACTTCTAAAGGAGAGTTTATCCGTCATCAGCTGGATGAACTGTCATGTTCGTGCCTGTTCAGTCTCACACATTATTTAGGTGTTGATGATTGTGGTTTTGATTTATCAGTTGGTCTTTAACCTTTCTGTTGTTGTTGTTTCTGCTGTGAACAATCTCTCATCCCCCCTCTGCCTCTACACTGATCCTACTGACGTGTGGACTACAGCCTGTGTCTGCGCCCCATTAGTTCCGGACAACATGAACAACTCATGTGCTGAATTGACGCACGGTAGCCATCATGCATCCGTGCCAATGTAGTTAACAGGAAGTACAGATCCGCCGCCCACTTCTCTGGAAGTGTACCCAGAATCCATTGAAAACATGCCCATTCATGTATTTGTAAGGTGTCTCCATATTACGGTGCTCTCCTCACAAGATGAAATAGCATCAGTCTTTTCCTTAGGTAGTAAAATCAATCAAATCAACTGGGAGCAAACTTGACACCACAAATTCACCCAAATATGGCCCAGAGTTAACAATCTATGTCTGTCAGGAGGGACAGGTCGTGTCCTGTCATGGACCCGTCAGGGACTTGCCAAGACCCTATCAGGGAAAGTGGGGAATGTAAAATGGCTCTATCTGTATATCTCCAACTTTAAAACCGAAATTATGATTTTTTTTTCTTAACTTTTTTCTGTTATGTGTCATGTCATAAATGGTTTCGAGTTGAAAACATTGTTGGTGCCTCTATTGGCCTGATAAACAACATCTACTGGAAGTTTCCACAGCTCCTGCTGACCAAGTCTCTAAACCCTGTTGGTGAAGCACCACTTTAAAAGGGCCTGCTGGAGCCTAGCATCTGTTTGTATGACTTCCTGATGAAGGCTCAATGATGAAATGCATCCAAGTTTGTTTTTAAGGTCTACTTGACCATTTCAGGTAAAGCAAGTGCCTCACAACAAGGTTGCTGGTTCATTTCCTGTGTTGTTTGGACCTTTCTGTATGGAGTTTGCATGTTCTTCCTGTGCATGCATGGGTTCTCTCCGGGCACTCTGGCTTCCTCCCACACACCATAAATGCTCATTAGATTTAATGGTGACTCTCAATTGCCCTTAGTGTAAGTGTGGATAGATGTCTGTGTCTATTTGTGTGGCCTTGCGATCTCCTGTCGACCGGTCCAGGGTGTACCCCGCCTCTCACCCAATGTCAGCCGGGATAGGCTCCAGCCTCCTGCGACCCTGAAAGGGAAAAGCAGTATAAAAATGGATGGATGGATGACCATGCTATTAAAAGGCACCCTGTGTTTACAGAGTGTTTTGGAGTCTTTGTTTTTGCTTCAATAAGCTTCATCTTAGATTTTATAGGGGAGTCCACAGTGAGACCAATCACAGAACTCTCAGCTAATGCGACAGGTTGCCAATTGTTTGCTGCCACTTTCTCTTTTTTCCTGCCTGGCCATAGTTGTTGTGCCCAAATAGAGGCAAAAAAAGATCACAAAACAAAATCCTGAAGTAGAAATTAAAAGGTTTAGGTACTAACAGTGATGAAGGCAGATGCCAGAACTGCAGCTCTGTGTCTAAGTCTGCTTCTTCCTCTTCACTATGCCACAATAGGTGTAGCAGTGTTTCCTTCAGACTTTTTAGATGCTTTTTATATTTACCAGAAATAAAGATCAGAGACCCTTACTCTGTAAAATAAACAGTGGAAAAGTTTTCTCACCTTGGTGGCAGGAAATTTCCGCCTATATTCTACTGTAAATCAGATTCAAGTCCTTTCATGTGGACCAGGCCCTAAAGTGTGATCACTTACCATGTGAGCACTTCTGATTGGCCAATCAAAAAAAGCCTTGTCTATGTAAAGGAGACACCGTATGAAGCCCTCCTCAGTCACCATGCAGCGTGTCTTCAACAAAATGACTCGACTGAAGTTTGCTCTGTATGTGACATGTCTGCTCATTGGAGGAATGGGTGAGTTATGTCTCTTAGAAGTGCTTTGACTGTTTTTACATAAAATCTAACAAAATGCTGTCAGTCTTTTTACTCAGTTAATAATAATTTTCCTTAATCTTGATTTTTCCCTTTCCAGGTACAGTTACCTTGCAGCAAAACTTATCTTTACATATCCAATCAGTTAGCATTGGTGAAGATGTGACTTTGAGGTGTTTTTATCAGGAGAGCAAACCAGTGATGTTTTATTGGTTTAAAGAAAGTCTGGGACAAAAACTAGAGATGGTGTCTAAGTTCTTCAAGCTTGACAAAAACGGCTCACTGGTTGGTGAATTTGGGAAGGACTCACGCTTCAAACTGGACATTAGTCCAGGAAAATATCACCTGAAGATCACAAATGTCCAACCATCAGACTCAGCTTCTTACCACTGCATGAGTGACTATTCTTATAGGTTTGAGTTTATAGGAGGCGTCATCGTTCATGTAACAGGTTCAGTATTTCACCTCCCAACCATCATCCATCAGTCTGAATCTGGAGTCGTCCAGCATGGAGCCTCTGTGACTCTGAACTGTACGGTCCTCACTGGGAGCTGTGATGGAGACCTCAGAGTTTACTGGGTGAAGAACGCTCAAGAAGCTCATCCAGGACTTATCTCCACCCATGGAGGCATGAACAAAGACTGTGAGAGGGAAGTAAACTCCCAAACACACACTTGTGTCTACAGCTTGGAGATGGAGAAGCTGAGTCGTTCTCATGCTGGGACCTACCACTGTGCTGTTGCTTCATGTGTACACGTACTGTTGGGGAACGGGACCAAGCTGGAAATTAAAGGTGAGTGACTTGAACTAGAGTGTCAGGAAAATGTATTTAATCAAATCTGATATCTAATCTGTCCAAATGTTAATCCATAGATGAAGATGATGAAGAAGAGGATCTTTTGGTGTATGTCTTGAGTGCAGCTTTGGCTTTTATGACCATCCTGGCTGTTTTCCTGGCTTACAAAGCATTTACAAAGAAGGAGACAACCAGCTGTATATCCACAGGTATGCTTAACTGACATGGTCTGAATCTGACTCTGTGTATTTCAGTCTAAGGTACATCAGTAATCAATAAATCAATTAGTAAATAAATAAAAAATGGGAAAATTCATGGTACATATAATCACTATTAACATCTCATGATTCGTTAATGGCTGCTGCCTCTGGACTTCTCACAATACTCAAGCCTCTAGATTTAAAGGGATAGTTCAGGATTTTGGAGTGGATTGTATGATGTACATGATATTTACATTAACATCAGCCATAATAACAGGGATCAGCTCGGCATTTGTACGGAAATAGCTAGTACGGAAGCTATAGGGATATGTTTCTCCTACTACCAAGCTGCCTTGTTTGACACTCAAAAGCTCTTTATCTGGACCAGAGCAACGGTGTCCCTCAGGGCTCTGTCCTAGGTCCAGTCTTCTTTGGTTTATGGTTGATGGACTTCAGCTTGACCAGTGCTTTTTTGCTCTATCTGTCTACTCAAAGCACTTTTGTGAAGTGTCTTGAGATAATGTTTTTCATGATTTGGTGCTATGCAATTAAAGATTGACTGAAATAAAGATTGATGGTGGACTCTGACCCATGACCTTCAAAAACTAATCAGCTTATTTTCTAGGCCAGTCCTGGGACCCCAGTGGTGTTGTAGGAGGGCTGATTGGTCTTTTAAAAACCATGAGCAGAGTTAAAACCTTCAGTGCTTCATTACATTTGTTTCATCCTGGAAATAGAAAAAGCAAATAAAAAAGATTTTATTTACGTTTAGTTTTTATCATCAATTCTTTCTGAAAAACATGATCATGGCTTAATAGATAATTTACTGGGGACTTTATTAAATATTTCTCCATGCAGCCTGATTGTTGATTTTTACAAATTATTTTTGCTGTCAAAGGCATGAAGCTTGCTAAGAGAGATCAGAGATCATGTTCTGAAAAAAATATATACATAAAAAAAAAAAAAACAATAAATATAAATAAGAGGTGGTTGTTAACAGTTTGAGTCTTGTTGTTGGATAAATGATGATTTTCTTTCTCCCACGATAATTTTCAGATTTAAAAATGGCCTATAGTGTGGAAGTTTATGAAAAACAAATTAATTTTAATGCAAGGTTTAAAAAAAATCCTGTGAAGCATCCTGAATGTATCGTGTTCACAAACCAAGTTACCAAGAAGCTCATGACCTTGAACAAAATCTGCTTAGTCTCTCTTTCACAGTGAAAACTTGAACATATTTGAAAGAATATCCCCTTCAGCATTCTAGAGATACAGTGTTAACCATGATCTCCATGATCTTAACCTTTGACCTATGGCCCTTAAAATCTAATCAGCTTATCCTTGAATCTAAATGGACATGTGGTCAAAGTTCAAATCAAAGTTCCTGAAGAGGTCATGAGGTTTGATGTTCACAATGCCATGACCGGCTGGATGGACTTGGAGAAGGCTGAGCAGTGTAAAACACAATACCATTGACCTCAGCTGTTGGCTTGGAGGCATTGATAGGGCCATGATGTCACGACAAAACATCAAGAAAAGTGTAAATAAGTGCTACCATTAGAAAAATGGGTTTGTATGGAAATTTATTCATTCTCTTTTTTGTTTACAAGCAGGTCCTGAAGGAAGAATCTCAGGTGTATCAGGTCCAGTGACAGAGGTGAGTATTCTTTACTATTCTTTTATAATTGAATCACACAAAATTAAAAATATCCATCCTTTATCCACTATGTATGCTTCTTATCCATTTTGGGGTCATGGGGGCTGGAGTCTATCCCAGCTGACATTGGGCAAGGGCATGGTAGAACTTAGGCCAGCCTCCAGCCAACCACAGGGCCACATTGAAAGATAAACATACAAGCTCGCACTTATATCAACGGTCAATTTGGATCCACAGATTAACCCTAATGAGAAAGTTTTTCGTCTGGGGGAGGAAGCTGGAATGTCTGGGAAGAACCCATGCATACACGGGAAGAATATGCACTACACTGAAAGGCCCTAACCCGCCCAGGGATCAAACCAGCAACTTTCTTGCTGTGAGGCACTACATACCGTCCATATTGATAATCATGCACAAGAAAAATTCAATCAATCATCAACATTTAACATGTTGTCCAGCTGTTACATTAAATACGGGGTGGGGGGATAATTCTTCTTTAATTTGCCAAGCGCACAGGTACCATCATTTAGCTGATACCAAGTGGTCAATCAAACACTTACCGCCAGCAAATAATCATATTTTTCTGTTCATGATCAGGGATATGTCTGTGTTATCGTATGATACCGTATAAACCCAGTAAAAGCTGAAAGTTTGTGTTGTAGCATGTTCACAAAACTCAGAGGACACATTGGATAAATGGACGAACCTCTTGACAGATCAAAACACAGTGTCCAATGAGCTTGATCTACAGTGTAGTGCCTGAATGTTCTCTTTGAACATGACAGTATTTTGTATGGACGATGAAATGAATGCTAATATTTTCAATCCACAGATGAAACACTGGTGTAGTTCACTCTGGAGGCTCTGCACCACTAAAACATGTTATTTGTTGCATGATGCCAGAGATTTTTAAACTACCTTGATGACAAATTGTGGACACACGCCCTCAGATGCTGTGTGACATGCACTTTTAAGACAACTTGTTTCATGCTGTCAGACGAGGGTCCAGATGCTCTTATTTCAGAGTTGCTGCATTGACATCATGATATAATTCTGTAATTCTAATCTCCTAATGATTCTGTTTTATATCATAATCAGGGTGACCGGGACCCAGAGAACCTCCATTATGCTGCTTTGAGGAGGAACCATGCCAATCCATCAGCTCGACAAAGAGACAACAGGAACGAATGTGTGTACTCAGGTGTCAAGCAGTAACACCATAGACTGTATATAACATGGACATAGCTTCAGTGACATCATCACGTGTTAGTTTTGTGAAGGTCCCATATTTAACTGCTTTTCAGAAAGTCATGCAGGTCTCAGATGTCCTCCTCTTATGTTTGAAGATTAAATATTACATTTTGTCATACCTATAAAACTAGACTTGTTCAAGCTTTTTACTTTGTGGGCCACATCGTGACAAATACAGGTGTAACTAGGCCTCATTGCTTTATCTCACCTTTCACGTATGAAATTCAAGGACTTTGGGACAGCCAATCAGGTTTCAGGTGGCACTGGGTGCTCCAGTCTGTCTTTTGCCAGGATGATAATGGGAAAAAAGAGCTTTGTATAACGGGGGCAACGCTAACACCTCAACACAAAACAAGAGCAAACTGCATAACACTGCTGAAATTTGAGTGAATTTTGGTTTTTAAGCGTGGTTTGCTATTTTTGCTGTGTACAGTGGACTTTGAGATGTTGCATGTAGCAGAAATGATTCTCTTTATTGATCAGTTGCGCAAAAACTCCATGTTCAAATGCAGGCCAAACTAAATTCAACTTTCTGAAATTAATGGACGATTATGAATGGCTAATGGGCCGCAGTTGGCCCCCAGGCCAAAGTTTGGACACCCCTCTATAAACTCTTCTTTTTCAGCCCTGCTAAGAACAGCCTGTTTTGGTGTAAATCCTAAAGAGCAATGTCATGTCATGGTGATGGCTTCTGCTTTCAAGCCCTCTGCTCTAATGTTTACTGTGATAGCACAGGTAATCCTAGATATGTTATATAAAATAAACTATCTGAGCACAGATATTCTGGAAAGTAGAGTAAGAGACAGAGATGGGGGGATTTTAATCATGCTGTGTGGGTTTGCAGACAGTGTGAACATGTTTTTTTTTTGTTTGAAACCTTTAAATTGTATTTGCATAAAATAGGGTTTTGGGGATAAACAGTTGAGTCCAATTTCTTAATGCTGTATTTGATTAAAATTCAAGAACATTTAGAAATTGTCAAAAAGCTGAATTTGAGGAGGCAAACAGCTGCATTGCCCCTTGATTTTGTGAGCTTTATGTTGTTGTTTTTTTCTGGCTTGTCTTCACCTGAAACTCTGAAACCATGTGCAGCAATGTACAGCCCTTCTGTGCAGACAGTGTCAGTGCAGAAACAGATCTGATCTTTGTTACTGTGGTTTGTGTTCAGGCCAGTGTCATGTACTTTTTCAACCCCATTTCAAGAAACTTGAACTATCCCTTTAACACATGTCCACACTAAGCTCACATCCGTGATCACTGGCTTAGTGCTTGAAGGTGGACAGTAAAATGAAACAAGGCTGGTGTCTGTTGCTTAATGCATGAACATATTTTAAGAAGAAACTCTCTTATCATTAACTTTGTTAGCAGTGACTCCCTTTTACTGTAACTTGGCTCTTTTGTGTTTGCATCAAAGTCCCAGCGGCCCTTTTCTAAAGTCAGTGGAGCATGATCAGTATGTGACTGCAGGTTTCAATCAAACATGACACCTTTAAATTGAGGCGGTGCAGAAACAAGCAGGGGCAGGGAGGTGATGTTGCACGTCGCAGAGTGAAGACCCTCTCTTAGTGAAATTAAACCCACACCACAGCCAACCACAGAGGTGTTTTTTCCTGATCACAGTGTGGTTTAGAGTCAAACTTTAGCTCTCAGTAAACTTTGGTCTGAAATGTTTCCACTGTTTTGCTCGGTCTGATCAGAAAAGCTGCAAACATGAACACATTTGTAGTTTGTGCTCTTAAGATTTTGGTTTCTGATTAAATAATGAAGATTAAGTTATGCTGATGTGTTGTTGACTGACTCATAAAACAATGATTCCTTGGAATTTTGTGTGAATGCATGTTGTTTCTCAAATCATCTTTATCTCCTGCAGAGGTCACCAATAATTTACCGGTAGATCTTTGAGGCATTTGTTGTAGATCTGGTGCTTAAGGTCTTACTCTGTAAAACTTGATTGATAGGTCTACAGTTTAGAGGCATGTATGGATCTGGAAAATCCAATTAGGTCTAACAATTTCATTTAGTACAAGCAAGGAGGTTAAAATTTAGAAAATGTGTTACTGGCTTCTTTCATTGTTTTTTTTTTTTATTTTAATCTAAATTTTTATTTTATATTCTTTTTTTTAAAAATACAATTTCTCAGAGAGACAACAGGAAATGGAAAGGCACTACATACATCAGCTTTTACAAAAAATCAAGGCATTGAATAATAATGCAACATTCATAATAAAAAAAAAAAAAACATGGGGACCACCTCCATGTCAAACAAGGAGCCAAAAAAAAAACCTGAAAGGAAAAAAATCCTCAAATAGCGTCTACAACAAGAAAGTTAAACGAGTATGAAAAAGTATTTAAAAATAATAAATATATTTCAGCAGCTTCACAAATTGTTTCCACAGTCGGATAGGTGTTTCTTAAAAAATTGATACAGTGGGAAACTATTTTTAGTTTGTTTTTACAATAGTTAAAGTTTGGTGGTTGTTTTTGTCCAATTGTTTTTGTGTATGTGGTTTTTACCCTTTATGAGAATAATGTTGATCATAAATGATGTATGATTTTTAAATAACGTGATATCCTGAACTTTAAAGTCTTCAAGATCCCACAGTTTATTTTGTGACCAGTTCTGCAAATCAAATTATTTTTTAACCACTTGGCAAGAAAAGAACAACTGCTCATTATTTTCTGTATTCTTGTGACAAAAGTCACAGGTGAGTTGTGAGATTGTTTAGTAATAATCCACTAAAAAGTGAAAGCGATCAAGGTGATGTGACAGTGTATCAAGGCTGGCTGATCTTACTTCTCCTGCCAGTATCATGGGTGATCTTCAGTCAATCGATTTATGGTTCACAAAACTACAAATAGCGAATGATGGGGATTGGATTTTGGGTGCATGCTCCTTAACTTTTTCTTTATTTTATCTATTGTCAGACATACACGTGTCTCATACTGTGCATGCAAGTGAGAAGTGAGAGGCAGCAGCAGTTGAGACAAACAAACAGCATCAGAAACAAAACCACGCAGACATCCTGTCAGAGCAGAGAGAGGTGGGCGCCAAAACCACAGGCGTTGAATCTGATGTGAGAGCTTGACCAAGACGGGAACTCACAAACAACTTTAGTTCTTCATTTCTGTCAGTGTTTCTTCACGTTACATCAATGTATTGCAGTTTATCTCTTCGGTATAACCAATCACTATGACAACCAGATATGATCATTTGATGAAACTGTATGTGATATAAAAAAGGGAGGCCTGAGTTTTCACTTTATAACCCCTTGACTTCCATACTGAAAAAAATATGTGTGCCATAATATATCTGCTGGTAAAAACTGTGTTCCTGCCTCTCATTTAGAAACATTTCAGGTTTTATTTTACAGACTATCCAATCAGGAAGCAGATATGCAGATAAACTGGCGGGTCGTCTTGTACATTTATGAGTATTCTGGGCATGACTGGATTTCTTTCACTTTCAAAGATTTTTTTTTCATATAAATACATCACAGAGAGTAGAATTTGTTATAATATATATATATATATATATATATATATATATATATATATATATATATATATATATTGCTAATTGTAATGATAAATACTGTATGATACACTGTATAATTTTTGAGTGTGACTTTTCATTAAAAGTGCTAACAGGCTTTACCACTGAAATGAATGGTGCTAATCTGCTATCGAAAACTGCGTGGGTGTCTTCAGACAGCGATATCTCAAAGAGTATATAAGCCACAGGTTAGATATCTATACACTTGTGTGACAAGTAGAAAAACATGTTGATGCAAACTGTGTCTATGTAGGACTCAAATTAAATGTTCAAAATGAGTTGCCATTCTGTGTTTCTTTTTACACAGACTGACAGCTCAACTAAGTGATTGAGCATTTTTTTGTTTGTTTTGTTTTTTGACGAATCAAATATATATATTATTTCAGCAAATTTATTTTCTTAAACTAAATTATGATTGTTAGAGGGTTTAGAGATTATATGTGAAAATATTTTTTTCGTATTCGGACATTTTCTCTTTCTGAGGAGCTGTGCAGCATCTAGTCACTTCTGGGTTTTTTCCACTGTTTATTAGACAATGATATCTGTGTACAGCAGGGCCAGCCAGTGGGTATGATTGGTGTTCCATTCACTTTAGTGAGGTGAAGGAGGATAAACAGCCAAAGATAGGTCTGTGGAGTTTTAAATGCAGCAATATGGCCGCAAAGAAAATAAATAGAAAATGGGGTCAACTGCTCACCGATGCTTACGTAACTCTAGAGCTCTGAAAATAGAAGAAGCAGTGTTTTCATCTCTGTGAACCACACTGTAGCCCCTGAATGTGTGACTCTGTGGGTGAACAAAAATACAAGCTAAGTCATCTGATAAAATCAAATCAGATCTCATCAGAGAAATTCTACCATAAAAAGTCAAAATGTAACACATGTTAGATTTTAGCAGCAGATGACGTTTGTCCCTATTTTAGATCAGAGCCTAACAGTTAATCATGTCCATCAGACCTTCCATGTTCAACAAACACATGTGATCACTTCTTTGGTGATTCTTACTTCTGCTTATTTTGAAGCCAGTTCCTTCCATTCATCCATCCATCCATCTATCCATTTATCGTTCCTTCCATCCATCCACCCACCCGTGTGTGTGTGTGTGTGTGTGTGTGTGTGTGTGTGTGTATATATATATGGGACACTTAAATATATATATATATATATATATATATATATATATATATATATATATATATATATATATATATATATATATACATATATATATATATATATATACATATATATATATAAAGACAGAGAGAACGAGAGAGAGACAGGGAGGGAGGGGACAGAGAGAGAGAGCGAGAGAGGGAGGGAGGGAGGGGACAGAGAGAGAGAGAGTGAGAGAGGGAGGGAGGGGACAGAGAGAGAGAGAGAGAGGGAGGGAGGGAGGGGACAGAGAGAGAGAGAGAGGGAAGGATGGGACAGAGAGAGAGAGAGAGAAAGAGGGAGGGAGGGGACAGAGAGAGAGAGAGGGAGGGAGGGACTGAGAGAGAGAGAGAGAGAGAGAGAGGGAGGGATGGGACAGAGAGAGAGAGAGGGAGGGAGCAGAGAGAGAGAGAGAGAGAGAGAGGGAGGGATGGGACAGAGAGAGAATGAGAGAGAGGGAGGGAGGGACGGAGAGAGAAGGAGGGAATGGACAGGGGGGTGCAGAGAGAGAGAGAGGGGGAGAGAGGGGCATACAGGGGACCTGTTCCAAAATGCGGCCCTCCAGTTTAATTTTGTTTTTTTTATTAAAGATAATAGAAACAAAAATTACAAAAAGTGTTGAAGTATGAAAAGGTAAATATGATACTATATTATTACACATTCTGTTCATTCATGTTGACAAAAGAGGCCTCTCAGAGCCAATGTTAATGCAGGACACCTGTATTTCACACTTTTGATGGTAAAAGGAAAACAGGAACATGATTAAGTTATTTTATTTATCTTAATGCCCCAAAAATGTGCCGATGATAAATGTTTGATAATCTCTTTAAAGTCAGGAGCCAAACATCATACTTCTTTTTGTATGCAAATAGATCTGTCTTATTAAAGTTTAGAGACAACTTCATTGGCTTCTTTTCACTTTTCACCCTGCTTTCAAAACTCGAACCACATTAACCACACACATTAGCTACGTGCAGCCATGGTTGTTGACTCTAAGTGCAGAGTGGAAATATCACACCCACATTACCTCAAAGACAATCGGCTTAACTGACACAAAGAGCATGTTCTGTGGGGCTTGCAGCCTCAGTCTTTACTCTCAGTACCTGGAGATGATCTGTCAGCTTGTCAGCTCACATCGTCTTTTGTTTCCTGACCATGAAGTGAACACATTAACCTTGTCCTGCAGATGTGACAGCCCTGTTCTTCCTTAAAGTCTCATGATCCAGGTTTTTTTTGCATCCTGGTAACCCTGGAGTTGAAAAAACAGATAAATATCAGTATATGAGGTATCTATACAGAGACAATTCTGAATATGTGTACAGCTACAAACAAGTGTGGGCTGACAGGTGAATTATCAGAGAATTATAACTTCATGTTGATTTATGTCTTTATGTCATTAAAGCCAAATACAAATAAGGCCCTGTCTGCAATTTAAGAAACAACATGATTAACAGACATATACAGGGAATTTAGTACTTACAGTGATGTATTAAAATGGTAGCTTTTTTATCTATGTATGCTGCCCATGTCAAGAACAACAGCCACAGAGCATAGTGGACTCACATGAATAAACAACATCCACCTCATCACTGAGTAGCTGCTGTATAATCCAGTGATGCACTGACTGTAGACATGGAGCTGTCCGTGGTGCTGAAACCCCTGAGCTGAAGCACACTCATCCATTCAGCAACTATAAACCATGTAACATCAGTCATTTGCTTATCACAGGAGCCTTTGGATCATTATTGATGTCTTGAACGGATGCTGCCAAACTGCACATCATCTCGACCAAACTTCAGCTCAGCTAACTCACAGACAGAAGCTGTGTTGTTGTGGGACTTAAGGCTGCCTGAGCAAAGCCACTCTGCATTTCCCAAACTGAAAATCCTCATTAATCCTCAATGAAAGAAAAAAAGGACACAATATAAAATAAATCATCCCATACAGTGTGAGCACAAAGATGTTATATATTTAGACTGAAGACATATTTTGAATCAGGCTGTATATATGTTCAGCCTGATTCTGCTCCCTGCACACTATCATTTCACAATCACAGCCAGCCCCAAGTGGACACTCAGGGTACTACAGGATTCACACTCACACCTAAGGGCAATTTGGAGCTTATTCCTTTTGCGGTCATGGGATGCTAGAGCCTATCCTAGCTGACATTTGGCGAGAGGTGGGGTACACCCTGAACTAGTCACCAGCCAATCATAGGGCCACATACAGAGACAGACAATTCTTCAGACTCACACTCATACCTAAGGGCAATTTGGAGTCACCAATCAATCCTACGAGCATGTTTTTGGTCTGATGGAGGAAGCCAGAGTGCCCAGAGAGAATGCAAACATGCACAGGGAGAACATGCAAACTCCACATAGAAAGGCCCTGACCAACACAGGTATGTGACTTTCTTGTTGTGAGGCACGTGCACTACCTGCTGCGCCACTGTGCCAATCATTACTAAACTAACAACAACAAAAAAATACCTAAGATCATAAAGGAATGAAGAAGAGATGGTGAAACACAATAGCTGCGTTTTATTTGCTCACGTTTCTCTCTAACAGCTTCAAATCGACTGTATCAGTGCTGTGTGAACCTTTCTGTATTGTGGTATACTAAAAAAAAAAAAAAAAGATTTTCTTAAGCTTTTTCTTAAGCCTTTACCTGACCTACATGCTCATATAAATTCATGTGAATTTGTGGTAGAAAGCAGTTGAAGCAAATAAACAGCATCACAAACAAAACCACAGACATCCTGTCAGAGCGGAGAGACGAGTAACCACTGGGGTTGAATCTGACATGACAGAGTTGACCAGAGCAGGAGCTAAGTACTCAACTGGCGGTCTTCAAAACCCACCAGAGTTTAAAAACAACGTCAAAGTGTGGCGATGTGTTTGAGCTTTGTGAAACAGCTCTCATCAGGTCTTTGTTTTATGTGTAGATGGCGCCGACAGCGTTCTTCAGCCCTTGTTTCAACCACAGCTCAGGTTTACAGATGCAGCCACTTAAAACCTCCCCACTTTCCCCTGATAGGTTCTTGGCAGACAGTAATAGATCGTAAACTCTAGGCCACATTTGCATACAATTTTGGTGTCAAGGTTGCTATAAGTAGATTCAGCAGCTGATTTAATGACTAAGGAAAAAATCGAGGCTTTGCCATCTTGTGAGGGAAGCACCTGCATGACTGGGCGTGTTTTCAATGGATTCTAGGCACAACCTCAGAGAAATGGGGGACTACCAGTGGCTGGAAGGCAGCTGGTAACTGGCAGGGAGGGGGAAATTAAAGCGGCTAGATCTGAAGGTTAGTCAGTACATGGACTGGTTGCGTCACAGGCAGCCGTGGGCTTATTTCTAAACCAAAACAAGGCTTCTCTACCTTCCTGTTTCTAAATATTCTGACCTCCTTATCGTATATTACACTCACACAGAAAAATCTGCATGGACAAAAATAACACTGTCAGAGTCATACTAACACTTCTTAAGTGTCTCAGTGGGTCCACACCACAAGGTGATACTTCCACTCTTTTTGGAGGGTTGGTACTTAAACTCTCATCAAGTGTAATTTTTGACTCTCTTTGGAGTTGAACTGCAAAATTTTGCAACACTGAAAAGTGGGACTTTTGATCAACACTTTAAAACACTAATTCATCTGTATATAGAGATAAAATTTTCTTAACACTAATATTAATGTATGTGTGACATTGCAGTAACCAGGCACCACCCATGCACATGCTTCTGCCGGCCCAGGTTCGAACCCAGCATGTGGCCAGATTGCAGACTGTCCTCCCCTACTCTCTCTCTCTCTCGCCCCCTTTCACAAGCCTATCCGCTGTCACTCTCTGCTATAAATAAAGGCACAAAATGCCCAAAAACTTATCTTAAAAAATAATTCAATAAATAAATTGTGTAGTGATTTCACAAAAATATAGCATACAGTCTTGTCTAGCACGAAATAAATCAATATTTATAGTTTTGAATTCAAAATGAAACAGTAACATTTAATTTAAACACAGATGTGAAGCAAGTTCAAGCATCTTTGTGAAATTAGAATATTTTAACTGTTTACTGAATGTTATTTTGTCTAATTTTCTAGCTTTTCAAGTGCACGTTAATTCTTTATGGGAACAATTATAGCTTATTTTATCTCAAAAAAAATCTAAAAACTACAGATATTTAAAGTTCACCAATCGTAGATAAGACAGTACTCAATAAAGGAAATGAAAAAGACAATCAAACCGAATCCATGAAGTACCCAAGGGAACAACTTCAGTTCAGTTCTCTCAGTTATGAATCTGAGAGAATGAAGCAATAGCTGTTTTAGGAGAGTTTACTCAGTAGTCAAGTAAAGTCAAGATGTATTTATAAAGCATATTTATAAATAACATATGTTAACAAAAGTGCAAAATAACAACATAAGACAGGAATTGGAATTAAAACTATGACCACTATCATAAGGCATAAAACAAACCAGGTATAATTGATAAAATGGTCACAGAAGGCACAACAGCTAAGGCCAGACCATAAATTCTAATATGTTTACAAAAATATAATAAAACAGAAAGGATCAGGGTTAGTCTGAGTAAAAGGCCATTGAGAGGGAAAAGGTTTTTAGCAGACAGTGCAGAGAAGATATTAATAAGGCCTGATAACGGCATGAGTATATCATGAGAATATCATCAGTATATCATCACATGAGTATATCATCAGTACACCATCTTCAAAGTAGCAGATATAAATCTTTCATGCTGAAGGGGCAGATTAAGAAGCAGCTTCACAGCTTGACTCTGGAGTAAACACATTCTTGCTGTGTGCTTTCTTTTTGTCTGGTGGATCTGTTGGTTCGCTGAACACTCAGGGCTGCATAGTGAAGGGCGTCTGCGTCCTGACTTATCTGGAAAGAGATGAAAATGTGTCTTCATAATGTGTAATGCAGGACTTCAGTGACATGGTCTGTATAATTACTGATAACAAAGGCTACTTACCTGAACATCTGGGCTTGAATCTGCTGTTGTGAGAGATAAAAAGTCGTCTTAGTCGATAGTAAACAATAAATGATTTGAGCTTCCACAGTGATAGTTGTTACCTGGAGATTGGTACTTCCTGTTCTTCCTGTACAGAGAGAGAACGAGTGAAGCTATGAGGATGGTGGTGATGACCAAAGCTGTGCTCAAGATGTAAACCAAGTCGGGAGGTTCATCTATGATAGAGAGACACAGGAAGATGTTACAGAGTTTGTGGATGCTTTGGATCTGTCTTTATTTAAATACCTGCTGAAGAGTTCACATGATGTATTGGAAATACAGTATGTCTCATAATTAAACAGCAATGCTATCTGTATAGATACGGTCATAAAAATGCTAAATAAATAAATATATTCTGCAGCACATCTATATGCTGATGATACTCTGGTATTCCACAGTTACCTTTACATGAGTAAATGCCATGTGTACTAAGAATCACAAAACGCTGGAGAGCACCGTGACATTTAATTGATATTTAAGAGTCTTAGTTAGGCTGTCTCCTTGGGGACAAAAGTATAAAAATAAATTCTCATTCAGAGTCTAAACTACCAGCTTGACAACTTGAGCCCTTATAATCATCAAGGAATTAAGGAATCAAAAACCCTGTCGGTAAAAATGTGGAAGGAGAAAATGACGGTAATAATTGCATTTGAAAAAAGCCTTGGAAAACTGAACTTGAAAAATGACTTAAAGAGTAAAGGGACAAGCCAGTATGTCTCAAATTATGTCCACAGTGTCAATGAACACATCAAACTCTGATGACACTCTCATAAGTGCCTCTTCATTTTATTTTAATTTTAATATTTTATTTTATTCTATTTTGTTGAATATTGGTTATATATTTTTGTATTTATTGTTTGATTAATGTTCATTACTGTTCAGACTTAGTCTTAGTTTAGGGGAAAATTCATAACACCTTTTAGCCCTGTTTCCACCAAGTGGTCTGGTATGGATCGGCACGGTTTGGCTCAGGGAAAGCCTGATCCTGGTTGTGTTTCCACAGCCAGCCGTACCCTACTTGGTAGGCGGTGTGTCAGCCGGAAGTCGATTGCATGACGTCATAGCAGCGTGACACAGTGTACCCAGCTATTAAATACAACGAAAAAGAAAACGCGACACAGTAAACAAAGAGCAACGATTCTCTTCACCGAGAATACTGAGGAAGGTCTGCACCTCCACAGTAGACCATGGGACGCTCGATCTTGATGCCATTTTCCAAACAAAAAAGCCTTGAGAGTTATCTTCACCAAGACGAGTGGAGATTTAAACATGGCGGGGCTGTGTTGTTCTTTATTACCGCTGTCACACGGGAAGTGACGTCTCCTTCGACCAATCAACGGGCTGCAGTGTTTCTAGCTCCACCTTCTGGGGTCGGATCGGTATCATGTTGGCACCCCAACAGAAGGGTCCCAAAAAGTAGGACGGAACTGTTCGCTAATAAGGGGTCCTGTCCCGGTTTTAGGCTATGGAAAAGCCACAAAAAGTGAGCCGTACCGAGACGAAACGAACTGAACCCTCTGGTGGAAACGAGGCTTTTGTCACATTGATAATATTTGCTTTCTGATATTTAAGTCTATTTTAAGGTTGAAAAAGCCAAAAAAATAATCAGATGATTTTTTTATTATCAAAAACAGTCACTGTTTTATTTTTTTGACTTGTTCCCTTTATTCATTTTATTTTCTCATTTTAAGCTAAATTAATTTCTCAAAATAAAAAACAAATTGATGTGAGAGTTAACTTTCTTCTTTCTTACACTGGCAATACTGAAAGCACTTCTGAAAAATAAACTGATAAAACTATATTTTCTTCATCTTGTGAAGTTGACAAAAGTAATCCACTCTTTTGATGATTTTTCTTAATTTTCATTTAAAATTACTGATACATCTTTGGCTCATTATTGTTATTACATTTTTGTTATTACACTAGTCAACTCACTTTCCCTTTTAAACTAATGTACATGGCCAAATTGTAATATTGACGCGTTAATTATCTTTAGTAATACATCATAAATAATTAAATCCACTCTAAAAAATGAATGAAAATAAAGGCACACTTGACTGAAGGATGTGTTACTGTAGTTAAAATGTATAGTTTGACTCTTTTCTATTTGCTTTAAAAGTGATTTTGTCCCCATAGCCTGCATAACATGTACATATTTCAAATCAAGTCAACAAAAACTACACGCATATTCTTTTAATTATTATTAATAAAATGCACTTTATATTTTTTAGCTTTATTTTTATTTTGCTTAGTTAGTTCTTTTTTCTCTTGACCTTATTAAATCAGCCAAATTATAAACCAATACATGGGTACATTTTCTTTATTAATGCATCCCCGTAGTTCAAACTGAGCCTTGAATTTGAAGTGGATATTTATTTCAGAATAGAATTTATTTATAACAACACTTTTTTCATATTCATACATTATACAGATTTATCTTAATGACCCACTATAACATGTATTATGCGAACAGAAAGCACAGAAACCTTTTCTCACCATTTTTTAATGATAAAAAATTTATTTATAGCATTTAATGTTACAATTTGTTATGAAAAAAGGTGGTCATCGCACAATTTTTATTTGATAAATGTATCATTGGTTTAAACATTTACTGAACCATCATCTTCCCCTTAGAATCTCTGATTCCTGCTTAATGGACAATGGACAGTCCAAAACTGTACCCTCACCTAGAAATAAAATCTCTTCACTTTTGTTCACTGATGTTCTGTTTGCTGAAAATCAATAATGACGGGCAACAAATCTTTATGAACTTTGTCTTCTGAAACAGCTCTGATTCATGCCTAAGGGACACTGGTAGTCTGTATTAATGAGAATAATAGAGCCACATAAATATACTTTACTGATCCTCTGACTTTATGTAAACTCATGTTCTGTGTGCTAAAGTTCAAATAGAGACAGGTTGTAATCCAATGTTGAATTCTCCTGATTTCAGACTCGGTCTTGCTCTTAGTTTTTGGATCTTTAGGTCAGATCGTTTTTATTCTAGTTCAAGTCAAAATCAATTTAAGACATGTTGGTAAATTTTCCGTCCTCACAGGTTCTAACATGTTTGGTCTTACTTGAGTCAATGTTTTTCTCTATCATCAGAAAAGCTATTTTAATGAAGGTGCTGTTTTTCATTAGTACACTATCAATATTTTGATTACTTAATGAAGTTCGACAGAATGAAATCAAAGCACAGTTTGAATAAATACTTGTATTTGTTGGAGATATGTTTAGACTGAAATCAATACTAGTTTTCAGAGTCCATTATATGTTATAGATTTTGTCCTTTTCTTCACTTGAATCTGCAGATATACGCTCTGATGCCTGATGGACAATAGACGCTCCATATTAATAGATTTTTTTCCTAAGTGTTTCAAATTTGTTTGCTGAAGTCAATATATATGAATAATTTATGTAAACTGATGTTCTGTGTGTCAAACTTCAAACAGCAATAGACTATAAACTGGTGTTGAAATAAAAGCCATTTCATTTTTAGTCTCAGGTCACATTTAGAGATTGTTTACACTCTAATATTTGAGTCTAGATTTGGTAAATAAAAATCAGAAGAAGTGTTCGCTGAAATTTTATCAAAATAAGTCCTCACATTTCCTTCTTTTTAAAACACACTCAATTAGCAAAAATGTTATTTATGTTGGTGTTCTATTTTAATAAACTTTGCATAATTCTTGAAAATAACCTCATAAATATTCAGGCACAGTTTGAATGGAAGTCCTTTTACCTCAGTTTTCTCATCTTCCTTTATTTTGCACAGATGTTTTCCCAGTAACCTACTATTACATGTTATTTTCCCTGGTATGCTTAACAAAAAGTTCACAAATATTTTGTCAGAGGTTTAATTTTTGTATCAAATAGATATTTTTTTTAGTTTATTTTGTCTAACTTTTCCATGGAAAAGATCCGTCAGATCTGACTGCTGCTTTATGGACCTTAGATAGTCGTACTTTACTGATCCTCTGGATTTATGTTAACTCATATTCTGTGGGCTTAATGACAGGAGATTTTCCTTTTATTTAAAGAAATTTCTTGATACTGTTCAACTTAAGATAAAAAGCAAATACCTTTTAAGTCCGGCTTGGTCTCATCTCCAAACAGTATGTGTCCACATGATGCAACAGCGCAGTGGTCGGAGCCCTCATGAGGAGTATTTGGGTCTTTTATTGGCAAATTGTAGACACAAGTGCGTGTCATAGGGTTGTGTTTTCTCACACACTGATCTTTCCTGCCTCCTTGGGTGTAAATGAGTCCTGGATGGGAATCCTCAGAGTGTCTGAACCAGTAAACACTGTGTTCTCCTTCACAGGTCCCAGAGTGGACTGCACAGCTCAGATTTTGGTTGTTTTCCGGCTTGGTGGTCTCGGACATGGACTGATGGACAATGGCTTTGATATCTGAATCCAAATCCCTCACATTCACGGTTGTGCTCTTGCAAAAGTGAACTTCAGACAAAGTGTTTCCCATGCAGAAGTAAGTCCCTGAATCTGCAGCTCCAAAGTAGGAAATCTTCAGGTCATATTTGTTGTCTTTAGTATCTATTGAGAAACGTGGATTGTCTTTGAACTGGTTTTGAGAGCTGTCAATACTTTCCCTATAGGAGGTAGACATCAGCTGTGGGGCCTGTCCAAAAGTTTGTTTAAACCAGTATAACATCACCACAGTTTCATCCTGGCACGTGCATGGCAATGTCACATTTTCCCCCACACTGACAAATTCAAAATGTGAGGAGGAATCCTCTGAAGATGTCTTTTGAGCTGCAGAAACTAAGCAACAAAGACAATCACATTTTACAAAGATTTGTTAAAATAAAGCAGAACCATTAAGAGAGCAAAAATAAGCTTCTGCTCATATTGTGATGTATTGTAAAATGGAAACTTACCAGCATGTGAAACAAAGAGGCACATGAAAAATAGAGCACAGGTTGAGGTTGTCATTGTTCTTTGATTGCTGTGATGAATGCTCACAATCTCTGTTCGTTTCCACTCTTCAGAGGGGAGTCTTTGAATCTGATTGGCCAGTCAGGTTGAATGTCTTTTTATGGAAACAATGAACACATGATCAGTTCCTCTTGCCTGAGAAATGCTGGTGCTTTAGATAAAACATCATGAGGCCCTCTGAGCACATGCTACAGGCTTAAATCACTCCAGCCAAATGAAAAATGGGACCTTATGGAAAATGTGCATTAAAAATCAGTACAAAGATGTAAAAGTCCTTTTCAGCTCCCAGCACTAACACAAAGACATGTGAAGAAGCTAGTATGACTTCACGGCCAGCAGGTGGGCTCATGCCTCACAGTAAGGAGGTTGCAGGTTCGATTCCTCGTGTCTGTCAGGGCCTTTCTGAGTGCAGTTTGCACGTTTTCTCTCGGCAGTGTGGCTTTCTCCCACTGACCAAAAACATGCTTGTGATTAACTGGTGAATCTAAATTGCCCTAGTATGTGAATTGTTGTTTGTTCCTTTGTGTGGCCCTGTGATTGGCTAGCAACTGGTTCAGGGTGTACCCTCAGCTGGGATAGGCTCCAGCCCCCCGCGACATGTGATGGGCAAACTATAGATGGAGCAACATAAATTTCGTAAGCAGAGTCTTGGCTGACCCATGACGGGAAAGTGCTCGGACCTGTGCACCCTTATTAGATCCAACGTAATTACATGGTAGACAACATGATAACCCTTTCTGATTGTATTCTATAGGATACATAGATGAACAGTTTGAGCATGGAAAATGCCGGTATGTACAGGAATTTAGGACAAAAACAAACCAAAAAGGAATCCCTGTTTAGGTTCCCAGAGGCTGGAAGTTGGCTGGTAATTGGATGGAACTCGCCTGGCATTTGGCTGGGAGGGGAAAATTGAAGCAGCTGCAACTGTGCTTGTAAAATAGAATGAGCGGAGGCCCCGTTTACATGACCATGAAAATGGCCGAAAACAGAGAGTTTTTGTTGCATTTGCACCTTCCGTGTACACGAGAAAGGTGCCTGGACTGTCTGAATACGCAAACTCTTGTACCAAAGTGAAAAATCTTGAAAACGTTTTGGTATCTCCATGTAATCAGAAATCATGCAGCACATGCGTGGTACTCTTTCAGATGAAGGTTGCATGTGAACCTAGGAACAACAACAACAACGACAGCTTCGGCTGTCTACTGAGCAAAATGTGTACTGCTTATGGTGCTCCGTTTGTTATCCAGACAAAAATATCCAGACAGATTTATTGACCAGACTAGAAACTCCTGCGTCTTCATGCGTCCACTTGTCATTGTTGATTGTGAAAAGTTTGTGTTCACCGGAAAGAATACACATGTTGTAACACTACTGTTTCACTACAAACTTACATCGATAACAACTGGCCTGGCATTCACACTACAGCATTTTCAGGAGTTTTCACTCATCCATGTGAACGCGGAGTGCTTTTAAAAACACAAAGGAAAAACCTCTCCTTTTCTGGTGACAACGTTGTCGTGTAAACGGGGCCTAAGTTACTTTTAACTCATGAAATAAATCAGCATCACTACACTAATGCTACACCCGGGTGCAAAGTAGCAAGCTAAGTTATAGCAACGTGACAACAGGAACTCACTACATCCAAGCCATTTTAATCTTTTTTTGCAGATATCAGGATCAGTTTATTTTATATCATCATTATTGTTATCGATTTTGCCCTGTTATCATTGCATACAACCAATGCTGTCCTACGTATTTGTTGGACTGTTCTGTTTGTTTTACCTCTATATCTGCTATTATTTTTTTCTGTTGTATCTCTTTCATTGGACTTTTCAAATATGTATGTTACTTTGTAGTTCTTCTCCTTTAATGTTCTATACTAATAAACCTTTAAACTTACTGTAAAAGTGGAATGTTCAGTATATTTCACTAGACCATCAGGGCAAAAGTCCATAAAAAGTGTTTGAGAATGGGCAGAACCTTTCAAAGCATATCCAGCAGGTGATTGGTTGATTGTTCTGTCAATCACATTCATTTAGTCAATCAGATAATGTAGCAGGCGGGCACTACTGTCATGGTCTAAATGAAGGAATGTAAGCCACCCTGTTATTTATACTAATTTCTTATTCCATCACATGTCAAAGGTGCTCTGTTGGACTGAGATCTGATTACTGTGAAGGGCGCTGAGCACAGTGAACTCATTGTCATGTTTAAAAGACTATTTTGAGATGATTTTAGCTTTGTGACATGGTGTGTTATCCTAGCAATCAGCAGATAGGTTCAGGTCAGATGTGGGAGCAACTGCTGGGTCAGCACTTTGCCATTTGACTCGTCTGCACCACCAGCAACGTTAACCTTACTTTATTTATAGGTGTTTACATGCGATATAGTTCAACCCCTTAAAGCCTGTTTTATCATATTTGATACATACTTTTATGATATCTCTATCCAATCAATATGATCAACAAATCACTAAAAAAAACATCCGAATACAATCAGATAAATGATAAAAACATCCTCAAGTTGCCAGAAACACCTAATGTATCAAATAAGATACAAAAAACATACATGTTAAATTTTCTGGAAATTTTAGATTGTTTTGGATTTCAGTAGAAAGTGAAATAAACATTTCATCTCCAAAAAATTAGAATTTTCTGGCTATAATTTGTGTTTTCAGGCTTTAAAGGGTTAAAGATGTAAGGGCATAAACCCTTCACCCTCAGACACCAACCCCTTTCAGCTGCTAAAACGGTGGCAGTGACCTAGGGAGTCAGCTTGCATTTCCCCAGCTACCAAACCAACTTCTAAGTTTGTTTTGATCGGGACTTGAACCAGCCATATTCTGGTCCCCAGTTCAAGCCCTTTGGACTGAGCAACACTGCTGCCTGAAGATGGGAGTAGTATATAATGGGCATGTTTGAGGGGGGATTGTGACCCCCCCTCTTCTAAAGTCATAAAACCATAAATCATGTGTCATGTGACACACGACAGGTGTGGAGTCTAGTAGGAGGGTTTTAGGAGGCTGTGACTTCAGGGGGTGTGCCCTCAGGTATATGTCATCAGGGGTGTGTCATTAAAGGAGTGTGTGACCCAATAGATTTCAAGTATTAGTTTTATTGTGTTTTTTATGACTTAAGACCCAATGAGAATGTGATGACGTGTTTTTTTATTGTCCTTAGAGAGGAGTGTTTAGTGTTTCTTGCATTGATATAACCAAATATTTTCAGGATTAGCTGTCTTTGTGCCCCTCATCCTTGCGGTGTGACGACAGGCCTCTGTCACTTGTTGGTGCTGCCCCCTGTCTTTTATTTTTCTGCATTGCTGCTGCTGCTGTTGCTGCTGCTATTTTTGCTGCTAATTTTTTTGGCGGACTTTTCTCAACTCCTGATTTTTTTGGGTGAAATTCCTGCACGCGGCTGCAAATTCCACATCTACCACTCGCTAAGCAACCATTACTGGTAGCGGATTTCTTCTGGACCCTCACTTTAATGCTGCGTCTGGAGGTATGCTTTCCATGCCCCGTCCTTTTGACCTTTGTGTGGATGCTGCCCCCCGTAAAAAGAGAGGCCAGCGGTCTACTGCCTCGGCAGAGCCTGCCCAGCTAGAGCTTAACTACACTGGTGATGCCGGGTATGCATATTCTGTAAAATACGCATTTGGTAGAATTACAATAAGTGTGTGTTGCTCTGCATGCGGGGATTCAGGAGAAGACGCAGCTGTAGACTGCTCCATGTCTGTGAAAGACTGGAGGCTGTGTCGGGCTGAAGTCTGTACAGACCTCGAGCTGTGTGGTTTTCCTGAGTCCTTGTATGTGGCGCAGTGGGGGAGCGATGTAGGCCCTGAGATATTCAGGGTTGAAACTGACCGCTTCAGCAGATGTCCAGAAGATTTTATTTTTTTAAGTGTTTGTGAGGACAGAGAAAAGCTGATCTCTGAGAGAGGGAGGGATGATTGGAGAATGCAGCCTTACCCCCTCACTCAGAAGGAATCTGACTTATGGTTTAAAACCTTTTTTTTCATTCAGTGGCGTGACTGGGGGCCTTTGCAGAGGTTGTTTAAAGAAATTGACAAGGGCATCAAAACAGACAGAGTCAATTCTTGTTATGAGGGGGTTAGAAAGCGCCTTTTTTTTCGATGATGTGCCGGATAGTGCGCCGGCTACTTTCCACAATACCCTGTGTCGACCTAAAATCATCAGACACATCGAAAACTAAATGGTGGGTTTGGATCATTAATATGTTTTTTTTTTTTTTAAAGAAAAAAAAAAAATGCACTTGTGTTTATCACTAATTTTTATTGTGTTCCTGATTTTAAAGATTTGGAGCCAGTGCTTGAGCAGAGGTCCTTTTCGCCACCACCCCCTCCAGCCTCCCCCCAGGGTCCTGCTCTGCATGTGATTGTCACACCTCCTGCATCTCCATCATTGCTCAAACCATCCCGTGTCCAGGGCGCGGAGGAGGAAGAGGGGGAGAAGGAGGAGGAGGAGGACAAGGAGAACAAGCCCCCATCGCCTTGCTTTTACGACTGTGTAAAAGCCGTTGTGTACCACCTGTACAATGAAATGATTGCTGAATTATGGCAGGAAACGTGCTATTGATGTCGCATACAGCACCCCAGCCAGAAGCAACACACCTGCTTGCACGAGCCAGCTGAGGAATTCTGGAGCATCACCTTCACAGACGTGTACAGTAAAGCCTGGAACGATAGGCTTATTCAGGCTGTTTTGTATTTTTTCACCTAAACTCTGAGTCACCCAGTATCGCCGCCACACAAGCAGTAGCAACAACTGTGTTCGATGACCTGGATGAATCACCACATGACATTGCGGACAAGATCAAAGAAATGTATAAATCGATCGGGGGTGACAACACTGCGCTGTATGCACAGCTTTGTTCTGTGTACAACTACTGGAAAGGAGTGGAGGACGATGAGACTTTTGTAGAAATTGTGTGTGATTGCTTGCGAGACCATTCTGTTTTTTTAAATAGGCTATTTTATACTTTTTGATTATAGTGTGTGTGCGTGTTTTTTTAATAAAAAGGTGTGGTAAAACCTTTATGCAATCATTTGTGTTTCTTCTCCACCATGGATAAGACGTTACAGAGAATTTATTATGACCCATCACATCCAGGGGTTTTAGCTAGTGTGTGTAAACTCTATAATGCTGCCAAACAAACCACAGGGCACTCACCTTCTGTATCCGAGGTTAAAAGGTATTTACTGGGGCAAGACACCTATACTCTACATGCCAGGGCAGCTAAAAATTTTCCAAGAAACAGAGTGTTTGTTCACGGTTTAGACGTACAATTTCAGGCAGATTTGGTTGACATGAGTGAATATGAGGCAGAGAATAATAACATCCGATATCTATTAACATGTATTGATGTGTTTTCTAAATATGCATGGGTTAGATGTCTTAAAAATAAATCAGGGCTGGCAGTTACAAACGCCTTCAAAGACATACTAAGAGAAGGTAGGGTCCCTAAAAAACTTCAGACAGATGCAGAATTTACAGAATTTTATTACAAACATTTTCAACAGCTATTAAAGCAATATAAAATTAAACATTTTTCAACATCAAATGAGACTAAGGCCAGTGTAGTTGAGCGCTTCAATAGAACATTCAAAACACGCATGTGGAGATACTTCACATCTGTTAACTCACGTAAATATGTGGATGTTGTTCAAGATCTTGTGAGGGCTTACAACAAGTCTTATCATAGGTCTATAAAAATGCCTCCTGCAGATGTAAATAAAGACAATGAAAAAACTGTACATTTTAACCTGTACAAGACAAAACCTAGTAAAAAACATCCGGATTTTAAATTCAATATAGGAGATACGGTAAGAATATCAAAATTTCGTGGAAAATTTAGAAAAGGATATGAGCAGACTTTTACAGATGGATATTTTAAAATAACTGAGTGTATAGCGAGGGACCCTCCTGTATATAAACTATCTGATTGTGCAGGCGAGTTATTAAAAGGATCTTTTTATGAGCAGGAGCTGCAAGCAGTTATTATTGATAAAAGTAAAACCTTTAAAATAGAAACAATATTTGGTAGGAAAACTATTCGGGGGAAGTGTCTTGTTCTGGTGAAGTGGCTGGGTTGGCCTGAGAAATTTAACTCGTGGGTGCCTGAAAGTGATATTGTTGACACCGTTTAAAAAGGAGCGTGTTATATTGTTCATGCGTCACTTGTGAAATCCACCGGAGGGGTGGATGGATTAGAACAGCATGGATAAGAAAAACGGATTTTATGTGACATTGCCTAGTAATGCTTCAACAAACGTATATCCAAATAACAAAATATGGAACTATCGGACAAAATTAGCAAAACCTATCATTTTGAATGAGCCATATGAAGTGGGGATAATCGAATTCCAATATCCAAGAAACTGGTTAACATTCCCACCAAGTGATGGAGATGTGACTGTCGTCAATATGAAAACAAAAGAGGAAATCGTATTAACACTTGCCCCTGGGTATTATGAATCAGTGCAAAGAGTAGTGAAAGAATTTAATTCAAAATGCGTCACTATGAGTGCGACAGCACGTATAAATCTACACTACAATCCTATAACAAATCATATTTTCATCACTGGCGCTGAAGGATTGGCCTTAACATTTAGAGGCAGACTTGCTGAAATTTTGGGTTTTGATCCTGAAACCCCTTTCATTGTGCATGACATAGCCATTTATAAAAAAACGTCTATAGCGCCTCACCCTACAGACATTTTCGGAGGGAGTTATAATTTATTTGTTTATACTGATATTGTGGATTTCCAACTAGTGGGAGACAGCTATGTACCGCTCCTGCGCTGTATAAATGTGTCTGATGAAGAACGTCGTATGCCCACTTTAACTTATGACAAGCCGCACTACACATCGCTCTCAAAGTCGGTCATAGACGACATAGAGATCTCTATAAAAAACGACCAAAACAAACATACCCCATTCAGATACGTAAAAGTGGTTGTCAAACTACATTTTAGACCGGTGAGGAGTGGATTCTGAAACACAGAGAATGGCCCACCGTCTATACACCCGTGATGACAGTAAATACATATCATACTATATGAATCAAGCAGGCGGGGATCTTCCAGGATTTACTGGTGCAAGCACCCAGTATGGCCATGGATTGGGGGGTTTATTTCGCAATCTGTTTAGAATGGCTGTGCCATTGTTGAAAAGGGGGTTCCATATAGCAAAGCCTCATTTAAAAACAGCTGCAACCAACATTGTGGGGGACGTCGTGTCAAACATAGTAAGAGGTGCTGCGTCAGGAAAACAGGAAGGAAGCGGCAAAGTTGTTCGCACCAGAAGACCTTTGAAAAAAAAAACCCTTCCTCTGCTCTTAGAGGAGGTAGACAGCCCCCGATCAAATAACGTAAAAGGAAGGGGGGGTCAGCCACACGCGTTAAAAGACGCACAGGAGGCGTAGGCATCAGATCTCTGCTGTCAAAGGACATATTCTAGGTGAGAAGTCTGACAAGGGAGTATGGCACTCATTCACAGCCAGTCAGAAGAAAGTGTGAAAACCGAGCTGGATCTATTTACTGTTCCATACACTCAGACCTCTATTGAAAAGTCTACATTTGTGGAAATACCACCCATCTCGGCTGTCACGGAGACAGGCCTTTAAGAATTTTATATATCTGCTAGTGGGGAGGACTACCTTGATTTGAATGACTCCTTTCTGTTAACCCGTGTGAAGATTACAAATGAAAATGGCACAAATCTGGCTAACGGCGCTGACGTGGGATTCATAAACTATCCGGGATGCAAACTTTTCTCTCAGGTGGATATTACATAGGGAGACAGACTTATAACGCAGTCCTCCAATACTTATCCATACCGAGGAATAATTGAGTGTTTGATCAACTATAGCGAGGAAACATTAAAAACACAGTTTGGAACGGGCCTGTTTTGTAAGGACACAGCCCGTCATATGAATGTTGCCTTGATAGATGGTGATAACCATGGTTTGAGGACCAGAGCCAGACACACAGCCAACAGCCGTATTATTGATCTAATCTCGCCGATACACGCTGATTTGTTTTTTCAAGAAAAACTTTTGCTAAACGGTGTCGATATCTTGCTCAAGTTTATTAGATCAAAAGATGAATTCTGTCTAATGACAGCTGGAAATGAACAATTCAGTGTGAGGATTGTGTCTGCCAGTGTTTTTGTGAAAAAAGTGGCTGTGTCTCCCACGGTCAGGCTGGCACACAGCAGAGCTCTTTCCCATTGTAACGCAAAATATGCAATAGACAGAGTTTCCCTCAAGACATTCTCCATACCTGCAGGGACACGCGTGTCCAACCATGAAAACCTTTTCATGGGTCAGATCCCTAAGTTTATCATTATCGGATTTGTTGATAATGAAGCCTACACAGGAAGCTATGCACGTAACCCATTTAACTTTGAACATTACGACACAGAATTTATATGTCTGTATGCCGACGGTCAGTCATTCCCAGCTAAGCCTTTTCAGCCGCTATTCCAAAGAGGCCAGTATCTGAGAGAATACTATCAGCTGATTCAAACCACGGGGCGTCATCTGAAGGACAGATCGCTGGCCATATCACTCGATGATTTTGCTAATGGGTACACATTATTCTGTTTCAACCTGGAAGCTGATGAGGGCCGGTCAGGAAATGTCTCACTTATCAAAACAGGCAATGTGAGACTGGAAGCACGCTTCAGAGTACCTTTGCCCCGGACAGTTAATTTGATATGTTATTCTGTATTTGATTCAGTAATTGAGATATCAAACAGGAGGCAGGTACTTTTGGATTACTATTAATTTTCCTCTACGTACCTCAAACAATGAATACTATAGAATTAACTGGTATTTTACACAAGTGTGTTATCGATGGCACAGATTTTCTGGGGGTTATGGCCTGTGATCAGCTCCCCAAACATAAAGTGTGTAATTACCCCTGTATGTTTATTGTAAACACTGACCCCTCCTGGAAGCCTGGTGCACATTGGTTGTCCGTATACATCACAAGACACAGAGATGGATATTTTTTTGACAGTTTTGGCAATCCTCCAGACTATGCTGAATTCCCATCAGAGATCAACAATTTCCTTGTAAAAAACTGCAATACTTTGTCATATTCTAGCCGACAGGTTCAAGATGATTTTGCTACTACCTGTGGTCAGCATTGTGTATTTTTTCTATATCACATACAGAAAAATATACCTTACACCAGTCTGATAAAGATGTATAGTGATAATCTTGCCTGTAATGATGCTATGGTTTGTAGATTTGTTAAAAAAATTCAACCAGGCTCATTTTGTGGGTGTAATTTTACATGTGTACAATATGGAAAGTGAAAGAACTACCCCCAACTTCCTTTGTTTGTTTATGTTTTGTTTTCTTTTATTCCTTCATTCTCAATGTATTGTTTTACATAAACCTTGTATACCTGTGTGTGTGTGTGTGTGTGTTTTAAACAATGTACTGTTTTACATAAACCTTTGTATACCTAAGTTTGTTTTTAAAACAATGTGTTGTTTATATAAACCTTATATACCCAAGTTTGTTTTTAAGCAATGTGTTGTTTGCATAAACCTTGTATACCCCAAGCTTGTTTTTTAAATAAAAAAAAAAAGAATGAAACCATATTTTTTCTGAATCATCTGAATTATTTATTCATCAACACAAGCAATATGACAAAAAATACTTTTTACATTCACAACATCATCATCTTTTATTTAAAAAAAAAAATCCATTCATTATATCCATTATATATTTTTTTTAACTGTACAAGATTGGAACAATACAAACTTACATTATCAGTATTTTAAAAATACATTCATCATGTCAAACTATTCATAAAAAATACACATTCATATCTTCAGTATTTTAAAAATACATTCACTGTGTTAAGCAACAATAAGAAAAAAGATTATTAAAAAGATGTATAAAAAACTGCGATAAATTAAAAATCCAACCACTGTTCATGTGTTATGAAAAGTTTTGATCTAGCCCCTGGGGTGCGGCGTTCCTGTGCCGCATCCAAAGAAAGACTTCTCTTTTTG
Source organism: Cetoscarus ocellatus (assembly GCA_037902135.1). Classification (NCBI taxonomy): domain Eukaryota; kingdom Metazoa; phylum Chordata; class Actinopteri; order Labriformes; family Labridae; genus Cetoscarus; species Cetoscarus ocellatus. The sequence goes on from JBAMNC010001939.1 coordinate 44,197, forward strand.
CTAGTTCTCCTCAAAGGGGACACCCGCCTCCCATCATCACCATCATCATCAGTATCATGACCCTCTTTATACCTCTCTACAGACCTACGTGCTTGTGGATTAGAAATAGCCGATAGAGGAATGTTTAGCCTGGCCAATATTTTTAAAAAAGGGACCCAGCCCCGGGGTCTATCTGCCTCCAAAACATTTTGTGAAGCTTTAGTACTTTTTAACAAATCATACAAATGAGATCCTCTAACAGGTTGATTGTTGATAATGATTTCGCCCTTGTCTGTCCATGAAATCAAATTTTTGGAGCGGGCCAATGCATCCAAAATATGTCCTGCTTTCTTCTTGTTTTTTTGGGGCAATAAATGTAAGACGTCTTTTACAATCAGGTCCTCTTTAGTGGAATCACTATCAACACGCGGTGTAACACTGCTGCCGAGACCTAATGTATGATTGTCTTCAGAGTCTGGAAGTGAGAGAGTCAAAACTGTTTTTTCACGCTCCCCCTGTCTCACCATGTTCAGATACTGTTGAAGAATAACCACCTATCTCTTTGCCTTTTCATACTCGTCTGTGTCAGAAAGTTTTAACACATTACTCATCTCTTTATCCAGCTCATTTTGAACAGTCTGTCTCAGTGAAGTGTTGTTTTGCTCATGTGGGGGTTGCTGCTGCTGCATCTGCTGTTTTAACGACTCCATTTGTTGCTGTGGCACCAGAAAAACTTTATGGGTGTGCTCCATTTTAACCCTTGTTGATGAGGCTGAAGATTAAGGGAATAGCAGCTCCTAGCAAAGGCAATAGAAATCCTCCAGTCTGATTAATAGTCTTTTTCTTTTTCAAAATTTTGACCTTTTTATCAGCAATCAATCTGATGGTCTTCTTCTTTTTCAGTTGGTTATACTGTCTGTCCGTCAGTGGAATGTTACCTCTCAATACATTAAGGGCTATTTCACGCAATGCATTAACAAAGTCTGTACTGGCATTTGACACAATAACCTTACGCGTCCTTGGCGGCGATTTATATAGCATCTCCAGAAGAGACAGATTTCTCTGCATGTGTTGTAACATTGTCACACCTTTAGCTGCTTCTTAGGAATGTAGACAACCAGCTGGTCTGATAACAAATCGGTTCTGAGTCTAAAATGATCAGGTGTTTTAGCTTTATAATCTATTAATAGGTAGCCATAAGCAGTGGCTGTTGCATCGTTAAAAGCCTCTATAAAATATTTGGAATTCCCGGGAAACATCTGCCTGCCAATTAATGTAATTTGAAATTTATCACGGGGATTTTTAAACAAAACAAGATCATTTGTGTTTAAACTAATTGTTCTACTAGCCTTACCTTGAATAAACAGGTTTTGGACCAGGTATATGCAGCTTAGATTTCTGTGGTGAACATATTTGGTGAAGACATTCTGTACCTCTATATTATTGCAGGCATCGTTCATTAAATCATCTATGACAAGCAAATTATTTTTGTTTGGAGGTAGTAGCACATCGTCACACAGAGATTCAGGAAGACCATTTACAAAATTGATGTCCCTTACTTTCAGAAGATGGTCATATAAAGGCTGCCAGCATGAGTATATGTAAACAACATTATCAATCTCATGTGAAATAACCTTTGATGCATTTTCAACGAGGTTCTTGACAAAAAATGTCTTTCCACAATTTGAAGGTCCGCTTACTACAAGACTAAACGGATGCTGCAGTCTGCTGTCAAAGCTGTGGGCTGATTTAAAATCCATAGGGCAATGTGGAGTAGTCAGACAACACCCTGCATTTGTTGTACACGACCTGTACCTTCTTAACAACTGTGTCATTTTTGAGATGGAGGTGTTTTTTATCTCTCTTGATGGTCTCAGATACTGCTGTTAAATATGCGGTGGAATGCTGATCCGCGACAAAGGCGTGCACAAGCGCCTCCAGCGACTCTAGGGTGATGACAGATGCATTTTTGTGGTTGAGTGTTACCCCTTTACATTTAATCTGTGTTCTGCCACATCGTGTGCGATAAGCATAACACTTTGGCCCCCCTGATACAAACTCTGTGATGTAGTCCTCCTCAGGCAGGCCACACACATCACCATCGTTAATTTCATCTGTTAAATCACCCAGGTATGACCCAAGTGGAGGAACCCAATCACCATCTCTGGAGGTGAATATCACACTGTCTGTGTCACAATACAGCACCTGCTCCTGCAGTTTGTCCAGCAAGTCGTAAAGCATGAGTCTGGCATAGGCTGTTGTCATGGCACCAATAAAGACATTAACATCTTTTGTTCTGCCCCACTGATTCCCGGAATGCCGCCATTGTACCATGGCCACCTGATCTGAAATAAAACAGAATTTGCGTACATCAAATTGATCACTGAACATGAGCTGTGTGAACCTCTCTGGCTCTGCGATCAACTCACAGGTTGGCAAGTTATCCCTCATGCTAAATCGCCCCCACAAGGAGTTCAACAGGAGCTTGTTACAGTTCCTGACTGCCTTGTTGACGCAGAATTTTTCTGGGTCTAACATAATACCCTCCTTTTCAAAATAATCATCAATGTATTCTGAAGATTCAAAAGCAAGGCAACTGGACTGTGTAGAGTTTGTTGGGAAGACGTTTCACTTCTCATCCAAGAAGCTTCTTCAGTTCCAAATGGCTGGTGCTGGAAGCAGATATTTATCTTGCTAGAGGAAAAAACAACAACAAAGGAAGGGAGGAGCTGGAGAACGACTCATAGAAACTTATCCCAGGGTGATGTAACCCCTGAGAGTCGTTACCCTGAATGGGTCATTAACTCCCCCTGTCATGTGAGGTGTTATGGTCACATGTGCCCAGGTGTGAATGTTTGGAGAGCTTTCTGGGGAGAGAGCTTAGCACTGCATTATATGTAGGTGACAGGTTGTGTCTGAGTCCACCACCTCTGTTAAGAGAAGGCTTCTCCAGTCTGGTGAAGAGGGCTTCTTTAACTCCTCTTTCAAACCATCTATCTTCTCTCGCCAACACCTGTACATTGCTGTCCTCAAAAGAGTGTCCCGTGTCCTTTAAGGGAAGGTGGACTGCTGAGTCCTGACCTGAGGAAGTGGCTCTCCTGTGTTGAGCCATACGCTTGTGAAGCGGTTGTTCAGTTTCCCCAATGTACAGGTCTGCGCATTCCTCACTGCATTGGACTGCATACACCACATTGCTCTGTTTATGTCTTGGTGTTTTGTCCTTGGGATGGACCAACTTCTGCCTTAATGTGTTTCCAGGCTTGAAGTAAACAGGAATGTGGTGTTTGCCAAAGATTCTCTTGAGTTTTTCAGATAAACCTGCAACATACGGAATCACAATGTTCTTGCGTCTCTCTTCCCTTTCATGCTCCGTCTCCTTTCTTTCTTGTTCTTCAAAAAGGCCCACTTTGGGTATCCACAGGTTTTCAGGGCTTCTCTAATGTGTTTCTGTTCCTTTTCCTTTCCTTCCTTCCTTGTAGGAACACTCTCAGCCCGGTGGTTGAGGGTTCTGATGACACCCAGCTTGTGTTGAAGCGGATGGTGGGAATCAAAGAGTAAATATTGATCCGTGTGTGTGGGTTTCCAGTACACTGAGTACAGCAATGTACAGGTGTTGGCGAGAGAAGATAGATGGTTTGAAAGAGAAGTTAAAGAAGCCATCTTCACCAGACTGGAGAAGCCTTCTCTTAACAGAGGTGGTGGACTCAGACACAACCTCTCACCTACATATAATGCAGTGCTAAGCTCTCTCCCCAGAAAGCTCTCCAAACATTCACACCTGGGCACATGTGACCATAACACCTCACATGACAGGGGGAGTTAATGACCCATTCAGGGTAACGACTCTCAGGGGTTACATCACCCTGGGATAAGTTTCTATGAGTCATTCCCCAGCTCCTCCCTTCCTTTGTTGTTGTTTTTTTCCTCTAGCAAGATAAATATCTGCTTCCAGCACCAGCCATTTGGAACTGAAGAAGCTTCTTGGATGAGAAGTGAAACGTCTTCCCAACAAACTCTACACAGTCCAGTTGTCTTGCTTTTGAATCTTCAGAATGACCATGACCTGGATGAATGAGAATCTACACAGACGTAATCATCAATGTACTTTTTCTGATCTTCAGGTGTTTTCACATGTCCGGGATAGCCAGATGCCTCCTGCTTGCATTTGATAAATTTCTCTCTGTAAATCATGCATACTTTACGCAGCACTTCGACATCATTGGCACAATAGTGGCGGATCTCCGCCTGGAAGTTAAAACTTGGTGACAGACTGTTTCATACCACCGCATAAATTTGACCCTTTCATCGTCACACATAGAGTCATACCCATAGCAGGCTGGATCAGGGTACTTTCCTTTGTAAAACTCATTCTCAACAGTGTTGAACTTGTGGGGAAAGTACCCTTTCTCAAGATCCTCAAAACCCATGGCTGCAGGGGTTTTAGCCAGACGCATTGGAAGAAAACTGAAAGAGTCTATCCAACGCTGACTGTATGCCCTGTCGAACATGGATACAACCCTGCTGCCTTTCATAGTCAGGATAGGAATGATGCCCTGAGTTACCAGATATTCTAAAATGATGTAGTTGTCAAAGCCGGAGGCGTTGTGGGCAATAAAGGTATAACCCTTGTATTTTGGACGTCTGTAATGTTTTACAAATAATTTGACACAGTTGGATGTGCTAAAACAGTACTGCTCACCATCAGTGTTCATGCTACAAACGAAATTCGCCTCATGTTTCCCATTGGAATATCGTGTCTCAAAGTCGTAGAAAATGTACTTTTTCTCCAAATCTTTCTTTTCAAGGGGTTGAATAAAACATTCATGCCCCACTTTGGTGTCCAATATCTTTTCATGACAATGCAGGCACTTTGGAAGAGAACACTGGTGAGGAGCACTACCTGTTTTGTATGTTTTACCGCAGTCTTCACAGTATTTCAGTGATGTGCATGGTGTAATGTTATATGTATTATCAGGTGATTTATGCTGTTGGAAGCAGTGTTGAGATTTACAGATACGTTTACAACTATCGCATTTTATGGTGTTGCCTGAGTACTTTTGGCACAATGTTTGGCACACATTGCACAGGTGTTTACAGTTATAAAACATAGGGTCGTGATATGGTGCATAACAATATTCACATATGTATGGTGGCCCGAAAAAGCCGGTTTTATTCATTATCAAATAGTAGTGTTCATCGTGCAGGTACAGCCAGATTGTCCTAGGATGGGGTGCGTCGTGTGTCTGGAAACACTGCAGGCGTTTACGCCCGGCGCCATGGTGGAAAACAATGATTTTAACATCCAATTGTTTTTCAAAATTAGAAATGTCGGCTAATGAAACCATTTGTGTATAATCAAGCCCTACAGTAGTGTGCAGCTGTCTCGCAAAAGCCAATTTCTGATCCACTGACATTCCAGGGTCAACAAAATGAGAAAGACAGAGAGAAAAACACAGATTGTTATCACTATCATTGGCCGGATCATGCAAAAATATTCCTTTTTCTTCAAAATTTCATCATAAGGTACATTAGCAAGTCTCAGGCGCAACCCGCCACTCATGCTCCTTGCTAATGTGACTACAAATTATAGCTCATCATCACTCATAGATGTGTCATTACTCTGTAGCACACGCGATACCTCATCCAAAAAGCGGTCTACGTTATTTTGATCATCTGAATGAAGTATAACCTGTACATCATCTGCAAGTGACAGGCCTCTCAGCACAACATTTATCAAACTGCGGGAAGGTGCATTTTGCATGGTCTGTACAATGAGGCTGGAAAGACTATCCCTCAACCTGGCTGGTAGTTCAATAATGTTATCCTGGTTAAGGCCTCTGAGATCAACCCGCTGGCGGTATTCAGAAGCATTGAAAGCAGGAATCTCTCTGATCTGTATTGGATTTCTATCACTAGTGCTAGGAGCTGCTATTCCCCCATCACCATGACCCCTGTTAGATGGTATTGCAGACCGCTCCCCCACTTGAAACACCACAGGTCTTTCGACACCTTCCTCACCATGATCAACATGCAATAAAGTTTCTGATAGCACAGCAACAGGAGTAACAGGTGTCGACGCTTCAACAGCTGCAGTGGGGATGTTATTAGAATTTACATTTGATGTTGCTGCAGAAGCTGGTGGATGACAAGCAGCACTTGGTAATGGTACAGAGGTTGAGGGGTGACAAATGACCCCACCATCGCCAATTTCATACCCCTGTAAATCACTAGCAACATCCTCGAAGGCAGGATGTGACGTATTTTCAGAACTAGCAACAGCATTGTTTCTCTCAGCCGGGGAGGTGCTGATAGAAGCAGATGCTCTCTCCTCTACAGGAGGATCAAATACATTCTCAACCTCTAAAAAAAGATGGTCATCATCCTCACCCACATCTGCATCATCATGCACACCTTGAACAGCTACATCAGGATAAATTTCCTCAATCTCTAAAAACATTTGATCATCCGCATCAGTCATTCCCACACCATCATTCACTCTATCATCCTCGCCCTCGGTCACACCACCATCCACACAAGCATTCACACTTTCAGCAGCAGCGGCAGCAGCAGCAACCCCCAAATGAGCAGATCTGTCAGCAGCCGTTTGAATGGGAGATCTACAATTGGTTAAAGACTGATCATTTTGTGTATTTAACATATCTACAGGCGGTATTGTTGTTATACTAACAGATAGTCTTTGGGCAAGTCTATGAATGGTCATAACTTGTTCAAACTGAGCTCTGGTACGCTGAATGAGTAATGGAAAAACATTTCTGTGAGATTCCAAAGACAAATCATTTTGTTCACCGGCAGCCCTATCAACCCTGTTAGAGCACCCATTGGTTAAGTCACGTCTAGATCTTTTGGAAGGAGGAGCCATGATACTGACAGATGAATGAATGTAAAAAAAAATGAATGTAAAAATGAATGAAAAAAGAACCTCAAAAACAGATACACCCAGAGAGACGAATTATTGACGGTTAGAGGGAGGTTTTACTATCGTAGATAATATTTCCAAGATTGTTTGCTGCGTCTGTGCTATAACATGTACAGATCGCTCTAAATTACTGAGCATTACACTAAGACCATTAAAAGACAAGTTTGTCTGTCGCCTGGTCTGGGCCAATGCTCTTCCCTGGGTCAAGACGGCCCGTAACACTCCACTCTGACCTTCTCTTAATTCAGAGATACCACTACTGATAATGGTACCTATCTCTCTTACAGAATCAGCGATAACACTGATCCCGGCATTAGGAGGTGTACAAAGCAGGTGAAGCTCAGACAGAACCCTTGAAACAGAGCCAGCATTACCTAATGTGCCAGTATTAAAAAGAGGTGGTTGGATTACACTCCTTGTATTCCTTTCTACACCATTAAAGTCCAGATGAAGTGAGTCCTCCTCCTCCTCCTCCACCAATCTACTTTCAAAATGTAGAGGGCTTCTTGGCCTTTCAGAAAAGTTTCTGGGGGACTCACTGTTAGCCGGGACTTCTATCTCGTTTTCCAATAATCCACGGTGCTGTATCTGCTCCACTGGCTCCTCTTCCCTATTTTCCTCGTGCTCGAAGGTGTGATGTGATGATATTTCCTTCAAAAACCTCACAGCGTTATGCACCTCCTCCTCAGTCGGATAATAGAGGCCTTCTCTATGGGATCTATGAATCAAGAAAAAAATGGTGTAAACTCATAATTCACGTAGAAACATAATACATACATACCTTTCAGCCACTATGTCTTCATAAGACTCCTCTGAATCCCATGGACGCTTTACACCTCAAACCACTGCAGCAGATCCGATGCACTGGGCACTATGGTGTAGTTAAAAAAAAAAAAAAAAAAAAGACATGACCGTGTATTTACACTCTTTTTTTACCCCCTCTTAACATTGTGCTTTTAACTAAACAACACTAACCTCTGATATCTAGAGGCTGATTCTTTTTTCCCAATATATTAAAAACACCCTATAAGAACACATTAAAAATACATTTTACAACAATAATTAAAGCATAAATGAGTATTTATGAGATGAAAACTTTGTCAACACTTACTGTCACGACTGGCCATTTTGATTTTAAGGTGGATGTGGAATTTGCAGCCGCGTGCAGGAATTTCACCCAAAAAAATCAGGAGTTGAGAAAAGTCCGCCACAAAAGTTAGCAGCAAAAATAGCAGCAGCAGCAGCAGCAGCAGCAGCAATGCAGAAAAATAAAAGACAGGGGGCAGCACCAACAAGTGACAGAGGCCTGTCGTCACACCGCAAGGATGAGGGGCACAAAGACAGCTAATCCTGAAAATATTTGGTTATATCAATGCAAAAAACACTAAACACTCCTCTCAAAGGACAATAAAAAACACGTCATCACATTCTCATTGGGTCTTAAGTCATAAAACACACAATAAAACTAATACTTGAAGTCTATTGGGTCACACACTCCTAAATTCGACCCTTTAATGACACACCCCTGATGACGTATACCTGAGGGCACACCCCTGAAGTCACAGCCTCCTAAAACCCTCCTACTAGACTCCACACCTGTCGTGTGTCACATGACACATGATTTATGGTTTTATGACTTTAGAAGAGGAGGGGTCACAATCCCCCCTCAAACATGCCCATTATATACTACTGCCAACATCCTCATGAGATGCCCACGCCACCTCAGGCTTCTCTCAACCCAGAGGAGCAGCGGCTCTACTCTGAGCAAATTCTAGATGATCAACTTCTCACCCTTTCTCTAAGGGAGAGGGCCTACACCCATAAGGCCCAGCCTGGCACAGCCTGAAGAGGCAGCATGGGGCCCTCCTCCCATGGGCTCACCACCTGTGGAAGGGGCCAAAGTGTCGTGTGCAATGTGAGTTGGGTGGTGGCTGAAGGCAGGGACCTTGGCAGTCTGATTCTTGGCTGCAGAAACTAGTTCCAGGGATGTAAAATGTCACCTCTCCAGTCGGGAAAGAGCCAAAGGAGGACAAGGTTCAGAAGTTCCGACTAGATATAGTCGGACTCACCTCGACTCATAGCTTGAGCCCTGGAAACAGTCCTCTCAAGAGAGGGGTTGTTGTGACTGTTGTTTGTGCTTTTGCACAAAACAGCAGCTCAGAGTATCCACCTCTTTTAGACTCCCTAGAAGGGGTGCTGGAGAGTGCCCCTTCTGGGAATCCCCTCTTTCTGCTATGGGACTTCAACGCTCACATTGACAATGACAGTGAGACCTTGGGGGGTGTGATTGGGAGGAATGACCCCCCTGATCTGAACCTGAGTGGCGCTTTGTTATTGGACTTCTGTGCTCGTCACAGATTGTCCATAATAAACACCATGTTCAAGTATAAGGGTGTCCATATGTGCACTTGGCACCAGGGAACCTAGGCTGCAGTTTGATGATCGACTTTTTGGCTGTGTCATTGGACTTGCTGCCGCAGCTCTTGGACTCTCAGGTGAAGAGAGGGGTGGAGCAGTCAGCTGACACTGGACAAAAAGGACCTGTATCCAGAGAGATCCAACAGTATACAAGTTTATGGATCTGTCACATATCCATAATGTGTACGGAGAGAATACAGGGAGATCTGATCCGT
>JBAMNC010001940.1:0-66333 GCA_037902135.1 Cetoscarus ocellatus
TGAACTCCTTGGCCTTGTTTATAGTCTCACTTTACTTATTTTCTTTATTTTTTCTTTCATAAGGAAGTTGATATAGTTTAAAGATTATAGATTTTTTTTATGCTCTTATCTATTTTAATGTCTTTATTTGATACTCCTGCTGCTATACTGCGTTTAAGGGCAACTGAAATGACCAGATTTCCCCTTGGGGATTAATAAAGTATTTCTGATTCTGCTTCTGAAAAAGAAAGTGACCAAAATCACAATCTAATCAGGCACCAAAAAATAAAAAGAAAGACAAAACATGGAGTTATAATCAGCATTTATATCTAAATTACATAAATATTGAAATGTTTATAACAACTATATTGACGGTGGAATTTGGAGTATACAATATAAGCAGCAGAAGATTAGGTACATAACTTTAAAATAATATTAATATCCCTATATTTGTATTTATATATAATTATATCCTAACTGCTGTGAGGTGTTATGAGTGTCAGAATATCACACGATTCATAAAGAACAAACACCAACATCTTAACAGTATATTTAGTATATAAACGATAAAGTTGTGTAGAAAATCATGTAGTTTTCTAGACACTAAACCACCACTTTATGAGTCTGAGGAAGAGAAACATCTCTGATTTGCAAATGAAATCTTTAAGGGAACTCTTCGGTGTGTGGATCTCTTTGTGCTTTTATCATGATGCTGATATATAGAAATGACTGAAGGTAGTTTTAGTTAGATCACATCTATGAAATATAAACTATATTTAGACAGTAACAGTAAAATCAAGCTTCATCTGCCCTTTTAAATCTAAAACTCTCCTTATTCTGTCAATTTAACTTTAATGTGCAAGAAACTCCACAATCTCGATGCATATATATATATGAGGCTGAAAACTCAGCAGAATAAAAATTATATCTATTTTTTGGATCCAACCAGGGTGTGCGTGTCTACGCTGTCTTTTTCTTTATGTCGGTATCAGCCAAAGGTTTGAAATCCGAGCAGAAATCTTGAATCAGAGATTTGGAATATTCCGGCTGCAGGTCTCTGACGGTTTATTTCTCCTTCCTGACCTGCAGATGGATGTGAGCCGCAGACTTTCTCTGATTCTGTGATAAATAATAAATGTGGACGATGGAGCAGAGAGAGCGCTCTGCAGCGTTAAATGATCTGATGAGAAAACACAAGGAAGACGAGGAGGGGGCGGGGCCTGCAGGGGTAAATGAAAGCCTCGTGTGGCGTTCAGGAACTTTTAACCACCGAATGGTTCTTCAGAAGCTCACCTCACAGCCGCGTCCCGCAGAGCGCGGCCCCTGACCGGCCCCGGGGCCCCGACATGATTGCTTTTGTTCTGCTGAGAATATTTAAATGGGCCGTCATAAAGGCGAGGAGTGCGGGTCGTAACACGGCGATTCTTCCTCGCTGGTACAGATGCTGCGAGCGCGGGGTCACGGCTCGGCGGTTAACAAAGCGCGGCGGCGCCACAATGAGCCGCACTGCACACTCGCCGCAATTTAGCTTGAGTAATAGACGGGGGTCACGGTGGGTCACTTTCAATTTCCACTCCCAGCCAGGAAAAATGAAAACAAGTCATTTGCACAAATCTGAATAATTCAGTGGGCGAGAGAGAGGAGATGAAAATATGAGGAGGATAAAGGAGGAGGAGACACTGTTGCATCTGAGCGTTAATGACGGCGGCCTCGTCCTCGCCGCCGCCGCCGCGCAGAAAGGCTAATGATGAATCTGACAGACGATAGGAATCCAGATGTAAGAATAAAGCCTGTCTTTCTCTGGCTGCCTCTAGTGAGCTTTTAAACTTATCATAAATGTATTAAGATCGCTGCGGGCCATGAAACAGCTGTAGACAATTAATCTTCTGAAATCTTATCCCAGGAATTGGTTTCTGCAGTCGAGCATCTGCCGCGAGGGCGATTATTCACGGGCCACGCTCAGCCGCCGCCGCGCTTTATGCACGAGCCACAATCATTGCCAATGAAGTCAAAATTTATAGTTTTCCCTGTTCAGTAAAAATAACATTCAGCAGCATTAAAACATCATCCATCAACATTGTCCGGGGGCCCGGGGCCGTCCGCCGCACACAAATTAAAAAGTATTCATTTTGCAGAGAAGTTGCAGAGCGTGCTGCTCCGCTGAGCTCATGTTTTATTTCTTTATTTCTTCCTCCATCGCTGCCGAGCGCGATGAGATTGGAGATGTGGGGGGAGTTGCTCTGGTTGGAGGGAGCGGAGAGATGAACGCCCCCCCCGTAGAGACGCTGATCAGAAAGTGCACGCTGTGATGGATGACACTCTGCATGGACCTGCCAAATATGAAGTTGGAGTAAAATCAGGATGTGTAATTTTCTTTGAAAGTTGTTCCTGGGATACGTCGTGTCCCGGTTTGAAGAAGAACACGTGGAGTGGAATTATTTTATTAACATGTTTGAATTAAGCTCCTTTAAACAGATCGAACACAGTAATAAAGTTAATATCCTCGTATTGGTGCAGAAATCAGTCCCACCTCAGAAAAATCAATCAGCACGTTTTCACTCGTTATGTCTTCGTGTCAAAGTCTGTGAGATATTGAGAGTTTCAGTTTAAACATCTGAAGTGAAGAACAGCTCCACATGATCACCAGACAGGCTTTGGACCTTTAAGGACTAATTATTATTATTAAAAGAGAACAAAAACACATTTTATCATTTTTAGGGGTTTACAATATTGCCTGCATCCTTTGGTTTTGGCAGATAAAAAGCTTAGAAATGAGATTTCGATATTTGAAGATATGACAAATATCTGCAAAAATAAATTCAGATATATCTGAACATCACGTATTGGCAAAAATTGTATATTATCCATCCCTGATAATTTGACTAAACTTTCTTGTAAAAATGTTTTTATTTTTATGAATGAATTACATAATTGCCGCAACAGTATCAGTGTTTCATCAGCTCACACAGAAGCCTCACAGCTGTCATTAGAGCTGAACTCCCTCAGTCAGTGTAAATAGAGCGGGCTGTTCCTTCAGTCCGTTTGAATAGAGTGGACTGTTCCTTCAGTCCGTTTGAATAGAGTGGACTGTTCCTTCAGTCCGTTTGAATAGAGCGGGCTGTTCCTTCAGTCCGTTTGAATAGAGCGGGCTGTTCCTTCAGTCCGTTTGAATAGAGCGGGCTGTTCCTTCAGTCCGTTTGAATAGAGCGGGCTGTTCCTTCAGTCCGTTTGAATAGAGCGGGCTGTTCCTTCAGTCCGTTTGAATAGAGCGGGCTGTTCCTTCAGTCCGTTTGAATAGAGCGGGCTGTTCCTTCAGTCCGTTTGAATAGAGTGGACTGTTCCTTCAGTCCGTTTGAATAGAGTGGACTGTTCCTTCAGTCAGTTTGAATAGAGCGGGCTGTTCCTTCAGTCCGTTTGAATAGAGCGGGCTGTTCCTTCAGTCAGTTTGAATAGAGCGGGTTGTTCCTTCAGTCAGTTTGAATAGAGCGGGCTGTTCCTTCAGTTGGTGTAAATAGAGCGGGCTGTTCCTTCAGTCTGTGTAAATAGAGCGGACTGTTCTTTCAGTCAGTTTGAAAAGAGCGGACTGTTCCTTCAGTCAGTTTGAAAAGAGTGGGATGTTCTTTCAGTCAGTTTGAATAGAGTGGGCTGTTCCTTCAGTTGGTGTAAATAGAGCTGATTGTTCCTTCAGTTGGTGTAAATAGAGCGGACTGTTCCTTCAGTCAGTTTGAATAGAGCAGGCTGTTCCTTCAGTCGGTGTAAATAGAGCGGACTGTTCTTTCAGTCAGTTTGAAAAGAGCAGACTGTTCCTTCAGTCAGTTTGAATAGAGTGGACTGTTCCTTCAGTCAGTTTGAAAAGAGTGGGCTGTTCCTTCAGTCCGTTTGAATAGAGTGGACTGTTCCTTCAGTCCGTTTGAATAGAGTGGACTGTTCTTTCAGTCAGTTTGAATAGAGCGGGCTGTTCCTTCAGTTGGTGTAAATAGAGTGGACTGTTCCTTCAGTCGGTGTAAATAGAGCGGACTGTTCTTTCAGTCAGTTTGAAAAGAGCGGACTGTTCCTTCAGTCAGTTTGAAAAGAGTGGGATGTTCTTTCAGTCAGTTTGAATAGAGTGGACTGTTCCTTCAGTCAGTGTAAATAGAGCGGGCTGTTCCCTCAGTCAGTTTGAATAGAGTGGGATGTTCTTTCAGTCAGTTTGAATAGAGTGGGCTGTTCCTTCAGTTGGTGTAAATAGAGCTGATTGTTCCTTCAGTTGGTGTAAATAGAGCGGACTGTTCCTTCAGTCAGTTTGAATAGAGCAGGCTGTTCCTTCAGTCGGTGTAAATAGAGCGGACTGTTCTTTCAGTCAGTTTGAAAAGAGCGGACTGTTCCTTCAGTCAGTTTGAAAAGAGTGGGCTGTTCCTTCAGTCAGTTTGAATAGAGCGGACTGTTCCTTCAATCAGTGTAAATAGAGCGGACTGTTCCTTTAGTCAGTGTAAATAGAGTGGACTGTTCCTTCAGTCAGTTTGAATAGAGCGGACTGTTCCTTCAATCAGTGTAAATAGAGCGGACTGTTCCTTTAGTCAGTGTAAATAGAGCGGCATGTTCCTTCAGTCAGTTTGAATAGAGCAGACTGTTCCCTTAGTCAGTTTGAATAGAGCAGGCTGTTCCTTCAGTCAGTTTGAATAGAGTGGGATGTTCTTTCAATCAGTGTAAATAGAGCGGACTGTTCCTTCAGTCAGTTTGAATAGAGTGGGCTGTTCCTTCAGTCAGTGTAAATAGAGCGGACTGTTCCTTTAGTCAGTTTGAATAGAGCGGGCTGTTCCTTCAGTCAGTTTGAATAGAGCGGGTTGTTCCTTCAATCAGTGTAAATAGAGCGGACTGTTCCATCAGTCAGTTTGAATAGAGTGGGCTGTTCTTTCAGTCAGTGTAAACAGAGCGGACTGTTCCTTCAGTCAATTTGAATAGAGCGGGCTGTTCCTTCAGTTGGTGTAAATAGAGCGGGCTGTTCCTTCAATCAGTGTAAATAGAGCGGACTGTTCCTTCAGTCAGTGTAAATAGAGCGGGCTGTTCCCTCAGTCAGTTTGAATAGAGTGGGATGTTCTTTCAGTCAGTTTGAATAGAGCGGGCTGTTCCTTCAGTTGGTGTAAATAGAGCTGATTGTGCCTTCAGTCGGTGTAAATAGAGCGGACTGTTCTTTCAGTCAGTTTGAAAAGAGCGGACTGTTCCTTCAGTCAGTTTGAAAAGAGAAGGCTGTTCCTTCAGTTGGTGTAAATAGAGCGGACTGTTCCTTCAGTCAGTTTGAATAGAGCGGACTGTTCCTTCAATCAGTGTAAATAGAGCGGACTGTTCCTTTAGTCAGTGTAAATAGAGTGGACTGTTCCTTTAGTCAGTGTAAATAGAGTGGACTGTTCCTTCAGTCAGTTTGAATAGAGCGGACTGTTCCTTCAGTCAGTTTGAATAGAGCGAGCTGTTCCTTCAGTTGGTGTAAATAGAGCGGGCTGTTCCTTCA
Source organism: Cetoscarus ocellatus (assembly GCA_037902135.1). NCBI lineage: Eukaryota > Metazoa > Chordata > Actinopteri > Labriformes > Labridae > Cetoscarus > Cetoscarus ocellatus. The sequence goes on from JBAMNC010001940.1 coordinate 5,465, forward strand.
GTCAGTTTGAATAGAGCAGACTGTTCCCTTAGTCAGTTTGAATAGAGCAGGCTGTTCCTTCAGTCAGTTTGAATAGAGTGGGCTGTTCTTTCAATCAGTGTTAATAGAGCGGACTGTTCCTTCAATCAGTGTAAATAGAGCGGACTGTTCCTTTAGTCAGTGTAAATAGAGTGGACTGTTCCTTCAATCAGTGTTAATAGAGCGGGCTGTTCCTTCATTCAGTGTAAATAGAGCGGGCTGTTCCCTCAGTCAGTGTAAATAGAGCGGGTTGTTCCTTCAGTCAGTTTGAATAGAGCAGACTGTTCCTTCAGTTGGTGTAAATAGAGCGGGCTGTTCCTTCAGTCAGTTTGAATAGAGCAGACTGTTCCCTCAGTCAGTTTGAATAGAGTGGGCTGTTCTTTCAGTCAGTGTAAATAGAGCGGGCTGTTCCTTCAGTCAGTTTGAATAGAGCGGGCTGTTCCTTCAATCAGTGTAAATGAAGCGGACTGTTCCTTTAGTCAGTGTAAATAGAGCGGACTGTTCCCTCAGTCAGTTTGAATAGAGTGGGCTGTTCTTTCAGTCAGTGTAAACAGAGCGGGTTGTTCCTTCAGTCAGTTTGAATAGAGTGGGCTGTTCCTTCAATCAGTGTAAATAGAGCGAGCTGTTCCTTCAATCAGTGTAAATAGAGCGGGCTGTTCCCTCAGTCAGTTTGAATAGAGTGGGCCGTTCTTCCAGTCAGTGTAAATAGAGCGGGCTGTTCCCTCAGTCAGTTTGAATAGAGTGGGCTGTTCTTTCAGTCAGTGTAAATAGAGCGGACTGTTCCTTCAGTCAGTTTGAATAGAGTGGGCTGTTCCTTCAGTCGGTGTAAATAGAGCGGACTGTTCCTTCAGTTGGTGTAAATAGAGCGGACTGTTCCTTCAGTCAGTTTGAATAGAGCGGGCCGTTCTTTCAGTTGGTGTAAATAGAGCGGGTTGTTCCTTCAGTTGGTGTAAGTAGAGCGGACTGTTCCTTCAGTCAGTTTGAAAAGAGCGGACTGTTCCTTCAATCAGTGTAAATAGAGCGGACTGTTCCTTTAGTCAGTGTAAATAGAGCGGACTGTTCCTTTAGTCAGTGTAAATAGAGCGGACTGTTCCTTTAGTCAGTGTAAATAGAGCGGACTGTTCCTTCAGTCAGTTTGAATAGAGCGGGCTGTTCCTTCAGTTGGTGTAAATAGAGCGGGCTGTTCCTTCAGTTGGTGTAAATAGAGCGGACTGTTCCCTCAGTCAGTTTGAATAGAGCGGGCTGTTCCTTCAGTCAGTTTGAATTGAGCGGGCTGTTCCCTCAGTCAGTTTGAATAAGGCAGACTGTTCCTTCAATCAGTGTAAATAGAGCGGACTGTTCCTTTAGTCAGTGTAAATAGAGCGGACTGTTCCTTCAGTCAGTTTGAATAGAGCGGGCTGTTCCTTCAGTTGGTGTAAATAGAGCGGGCTGTTCCCTCAGTCAGTTTGAATAGAGTGGGCTGTTCCCTCAGTCAGTTTGAATAGAGCGGGCTGTTCCTTCAGTCAGTTTGAATTGAGCGGGCTGTTCTTGAGGACTTCAGGTGGATTGTAATCCGAGGCGTCTTGGCTCAGGTTGATGGCTCCGCCCCCTTGGCGTTCATCAGCAGCTGCTTTAATCTCACAGATGGTGGTATCAATCAGAGCGACGCCGCGGGCTGGAGGCGAGCCAGACGCTTCTTTAACACCGCGCTGATCATCTGTAACTTTGGCTGCGTGTCAGACATTTTGATTTTTAAACACAGGCAGAGAAAAATATTCTGGTAATCAATCCTGGAGGCTGTTTCCTGGAGTTATTCAGAGGAATAATTAAAGTTATCGATCAGTGGAGGAAACGGATCATTTTAAAACTGAACGGGAGCTTCAGGCAGAGACAAAGGAAACAAACATCTTTTATTAATTTTAGAACATTTCCTTCAAAAAGCTTTGAGGAGGTTTATGATGGATTATTAAAATATATTCATGATGTGAATATTTGACAGAGATGGTAGAACTCTCATCAGTGAACATCAGAATACTGCGAGGCCCCCGGGTCCTGAATTTGGGGCCAAAGTTAGTCGATATATGTTTGTGAGTTTCATAACCAAGACGAGGCCGTCTGCATGTGTCAGTCCACAGCTTTGACGCTGGTTTAAGGCTTAATTGCTGTAGTCTTTAAGGTCAAAGGTCAAGTTCATGGGGCCTCATGTTTTTTTCTTTTTCTCCAAACAGAATATTTCAAAGGTCAAAGGTCAGAGTCAGTGATCTCCACCATTATCTTTGTAACCATTGTAACTAAATAAAAAACTATATATTTTTTTTACTAAATTGGCTGATTTGATGTTATATATTTCTCTGTTGAAAGCTCATGTTACTTCACATATTTCCTTAATTTTCAAAGGCAGATAAATTCTTCGTTATATTGCTACACTAGTCATTCATTTTGTATATATGCTGCATTTGTTAAGAGTTATTTTCATTTTTATTAAATTAAATTTAATTTTATTCTCTATTTTTAAATTTATTTTTAGTGTTTTACTTTCCTTGTTCTAGAGAAAACAGCTGCCGGAGTCAACTTCCTCGTATGTGTCGCATACTTGGCAATAAAAACCAATTCTGTAGCTCCGCCCCCTGACCCCTGCAAACAGACGTCTGCATGTTAAATGGAGATCTTCTGTCTCCTTTAGTGTCCCGTCTCTTTAAGAGGACTCTGGTTAAGGACATGTTGGTGCAGCAGGTAGTGCACGTGTCTCACAGCAAAGTGTGGAGTTTGCATGTTCTTCCCGTGCATGCGTGGGTTCTCTCCAGCTTCCTCCCACAGACCAAAAACAAGCTCTTTGGTGACTCCAAATTTCCCCTAGGTGTGAGTGCGAGGGTGAATGGTTGTCTGTCTCTCTATGTGGCCCTACGATTGGCTTGTGACCTGTCCAGGGTGAACCCTGCCTCTCACCCAATGTCAGCTGGGATAGGCTCCACCCCCCGACCCCTGTTTCACAGATAAATTTCACATAACGGGAGAAAACGCAGCTGAAAGAAGGCTTCTGATTACGACGTTTTTGTCGAGTGTCGTCCTCAGTTCGAGGGCAGTGAGCAGTGGAGGTGGGCGGAGCTGCCTGCGGGTCGCTCTGTCTCGGGTTTTGGTCAGTTGTGTGGCTCTGGTTCGAGCCCCCGCTGGCAGAATTTTCCGTACTGTTCCTTTAAGGTTTCATGATCATTGAGTTGAAGGCCTCACGGTCATCACCTGTTAAACTCAGGAGAGGATGAACTGGTTTTGGAGGTCAAAGGTCACAGGGCCAAATGTTCAACCTTCTCCTTTCTTCAAACTTTGCACAGACGCCCTTTTGGACTTGAGGAAAACCTGATTGAACTTTGAAGGTCGTTCAAGGTCATACTGACACCTTGCTTTGAGACTTTCTGTTCTCTTTAACTTGAGTTGTTTACTCTGAAGATATTCAAAGATAAATATAACATCAGAAAGTTAGTTTAAGGTGGTATTCATCTGAAACTCTGAAGTCTGGTTGATGTTTGAGCTCCTCCACCCTGATCCAAACTTCCTTCACTGGTCTGAAAACGTCCGAACTGTGAATCTAAATCTGAACTCATAAAGACATTCAGAGCCGGGCCCCTGCCAGAGAGGGCCACCTCTCTGTCATATCAGGAGGCCCCGGGTCGCCTTATTATGAAATGAATTATGAATTATGATGTTTTATTAAAGATTATTACAGATCCAGATAAGATAACGGGGACATTTACAAGCTGTAAAGTAATTAAAATGAGCTCCACCTTTAACTGCAGCAGCATTAAACACATTAATACTCCCATCATTATTATTATTATTATTCTTTAATGCGGCACTTTAGCTGATTTTAATGCAGGTAAAAATGAATGCAGGACTCTTTATTGGATTAGACAGTTTAACTCCTGTTTTTACTGCTTTAAGCTAAGTTTCAGCAGGGTAGGGCTGGGAAATATGTCAAGATAGGGATGTCTGATGCTGAATAAGATAGAATTTACTGTGAAATATTGTTAAAATAAGAGCCAGAATATTGTCTTAAGTTTCACAAATATGTTGACAACAATTGGAAAGTGAGAAGAACAGACAAAAACCATTTTCTAAGGTGTTACCAAAGTATAAGTGTAATACAGACAATTTAATATATTTTTTCTGCTGTTTTGGATGATTTTAAACAAAACATTGTTCACATTGGCTGTCAAGGACATTATTTTTGTTTCCTCTGTACAGGAAACAGTTGAGTTTTATTTCCTATTTGTTTAGTTAAAAATATGAAGGTTTGATTTTTGGCTCATTTTGTCCAGCCCTTCACTGAAGCATCCTCCTACCCTCAGACATGCCGCTAAATACTGGTACTAAACTTTTTTAAGCAGTTTGCAGGATTTTTTTTCTTCAATTAAATAATTAAAACCAAAATTGCACACTTTTTATGTCATTATTTAGTATTACTTTTATTTTTTTTAAGTATCTTTTTTTTGGGAGTTTATATCACCCTGCCCTACTCTTAAGAACACAGTACAGTCAATTTAACTATTAAACATGTAAGAACGATGCTGTTTTCAGGTAAGTATTGGACTAGTTTTTGTTTATTATTAGATTTTACTTTTCATAATTTTCTTTTAATCTTTAATCTTTACTTCATATCACCCAGCCCTACCTTAGAGAACACCCGTAGAGTAGATGCCCTCGTGTAAACTGGGCAAAATTAATTGATCATTTTCAGGTGAATTTTGATCCTGTTTTTATTCATTTATTAGATGTGAATTATTCATATTATTATTATCCTTATTGTAGTGAATATCACATGTTGCTACATTAAAGAACAACAGTGGAGTAGAATTCTTTGTCTAAATCAGGAGAAATAAATTTGTCATTTCAGGTGAATTTTGATCCTGTTTTTATTTTATTTTTTGTATTAATTATTCATTTATTATTGTAATGTTTTGGTAGTTAATATCACCCAACCCTACAATAAAGAACACCAGTAGAGTAGATTTTTTTTTCTAAATTAGATCAAATAAGTTTGTCATTTCAGGTGAATTTTGGTGTTGTTTTTGTTGATTTATTCATATTATGTATTCATATTATTAATTTAATCTTTTGGTAGTTTATATGACCCGGCCCTACATTAAAGAACAACAGTGGAGTAGATTTCTTTGTCTAAATCAGGTCAAATAAATTTGTCATTTCAGGTGAATTTTGATCCTGTTTTTCTTTTTTTATTTTATATTAATTATTCATATATTATTATTATGTATTTATATTATTAATTTAATCTTTTTGTAGATGATATCACCCACTCCTACGATAAAGAACACCAGTAGAGTGGATTTTTTTTCTAAATTAGATCAAATAAATTTGTCATTCTCAGGTGAATTCTGGTGTTGTTTTTGTTGATTTATTTATGTTATTTAGTTATTTTATTAATTTAATCTTTTGGTAGTTCATATGACCCGGCCCTACATTAAAGAACAACAGTGGAGTAGATTTTCTTGTCTAAATCAGGTCAAATAAATTCGTCCCTCTCAGGTGAGTTCTGTTTTTGTTGATTTGTCAGATTTGCGGCGCAGCCTCCACCTCTGCGCCTCGAGCCGCTCTGACGTGTTTTGTTGAACGTGACACGCTCAATTTATCATTAGTTGTGAGCGGCGAACGGATGAGTACACTTTCAATTTAGTTCCGCTGCTTTCTCCATTCATCACGCCGCTCTCATCATCCATCATCTGCGGCTGCGATTCCCGCTGAAAAAACACACTCTCATAAGTTTAATGTAATTAATCTTCATGCGGAGATAATTTCTTATTAATGAAGCGGGACGTTTATTTGATTATTGCCTTGATGAAGTCGAATCTCTGCCTCTTCCTTTTGTGCACGCCTTCACAGTGGCGGCGGCGGCGGCCCTCCGTCTTCATACAACAAGGCGGCAGAAATTGGCAAAGTTGCGGCAAGGGATCGGAGGTGACCTGGAAACAAAAGCAATCAGGGCTGCAGGAGGCTGTCGGCCGGCGGCAGACGCGCTGTCAATAAAAGAAGAAATACCTTCTGAGGCCGGAGGCCGGGGCCAAAGAGGACTCTGCAATTTCACACCTTCATGTACCACGCCGCAGGACATTTTTCATGTGGCCCCGCCCCCTCCACCTGGACAACAGCAGCAGATGATTCCTCTCATAACAAACCTGAGGGCGGAGGTGCAGGCCGCTGCTCCGGCCGCCGTCCAATCAGCTCATGAGTACATAATTATTTTCTAAACTAAATAAACTGGAATTCAACCTCAGATCAATCACGCCTGCTCCTGAAGAACTTCAGACTCAATCAAAGCCGGAGAAAAAAATCAATCCACACCAATTATAGCTGCTTTCATTAGCGTATGCAAATCAGAGGCATGCTGGGAAAAAGGCCGGTCTCACATTTCCCCCTAACGGTCAGAGGGAGGCGAAGTTCAGCCTCACATCTGATTCTTATCATTACAGTAAAACGAAAAGAATTAAACATGTTAGGGTTTATAAAACACAAACAGGAAACTGCCTACGTAAAAAAAACAGTAAGTAAACATGTGCTTTAATCAGAGTTCACATTTATTCAAAGTTCACCCTGAAAGTTGATTTTCCATCATTTTAGCCACACGTGCACCATCTCAGCTGAATTCCTTTTTCTCATCTGTTTGTCCTAAATGCTGACGTCCGTCCCGACGGACCTCTAAAGTTTCATAAATCAGAATTTATACACAAAACGTCCTTCTGTTGTTTCACGTTTGTTTGTGAAGGTATTCCCTCTGCACCATTTCGTCCGAGTGTTTGGCTGCAGCAAGAACTCAGACACGGAGCAGAAACAGAAGAAGCTGCTGCAGGTTTCACAAAGATCTCCGTTTCCTGTGAATAAATGATTTTTTAATCAAACACAGTGCACCACAGGAGTGTTTTGAGGCAGCAACATAAGAGAGAAAATAAGTCTGAAAGTATATAAAAGAAATGACCTGTTAGTGAGGTCAAAGTCAATGAAAAAGTGCACAAGTGGTTCCCAAAGTTTGGGAATTAAAAATTAAATGATTCATAACATATAAAAAGACAATTGTTAAATAAACATATATAAATAAGTAAAATATACACCTTAGTCAGAGTACATACTTATCCAAAGTTAACTGTTGTATTTAAGTTTGACATCATTTTAGCCAAACAAAGAGAGAAGTAAAAATGTAATGATTTATAGAATATAAACAGAAAAATTAGTTAAATAAAAATATATCAATAAGTAAAATATACACCTTAATCAAAGTATACAATGTTAACAAGTGAGATAAAGAGACTCATGATCCCTCTGACCTTCAAAATCTAATCAGTTGACCTTTAAGACAAAGTAGATGCGTGTGCAGAAATTGAATGCTCTTAAAGCTTAATTTGTTGAGATATTGCATTCTTAGGCAAAGGTTAATGTTTGACCTTTGACCTCCAACATGTAATAACATTATTCTTGACTCAGGCTGGACATTTATGCAAAATTTGAAGGAGATCCTTCAGTGTGTTTAGAAAACCTGCCTCACAAACAAAAGATAAAACACAAGGCTCTACCACCTTGACCTTTGACCCATGACCTCTAAATTCAACTCAGTTGTTTTTTGAGAGAAAGTGAGTGTTTGTACAAAGTTTGGTGAAAATCCCTGAAAGCAGCTTTGAGATATTGCATTAACAAGTAAAGTGTGGCCTCAAAGCTCCATGACCTTGACACTTGGTCTATGACCTTGAAAATGTAATTTGAACCTTCTTGACTCAAAGTTTACCAGTGTGTAAAGTTTGAAGGTCGTCCCTCCAGGTGTTTTTAGGATATTGACTTTAGAAGATAGTCTTCACTGGCATGAGGCTCTGTGACCTTAACCTTTAGCCTATGACCTCCAGGACATATTCACATTCATCTTGAGTAAACATTTAACATTAAACAAAAGGGTCGTCACATGCAAAGAAATAAAGATGAGGCTCTGTGACCTTGACCATGACCCCTGTGACCTTTAGAATCAACTTGGATAATTTTTCAGTTAAGCAGGACATTTGTGCAAACTTTAATGGAAATCTCTTTAGTGTTTTTGAGATATAGTCTTCAAAGCCAAGGATGACCCCAGGGAATCTATGACCTTGACTTTTGACCTATGACCTTGACAATCTAATCATGTCTTCCTTGACCCAGAGCACATATATGTACTTAAAGCTGTCAAACCTGTTCTTGATTTGAGACTTGATTTTTTGAGTTTACAAGGTAGTCTTCAAGCAAGGGGTAATCTCAAAGCTCTGTGACCTTGAGCATTGACCTGTGACCTGCAGGATCAACTTGGACGATTTGTTTGGTTACACAGGGCAATTGTGTACACTTTGATTTAGATCTCTGCAAGTGTTTTTTTTAGATATAGTCTTCAAAGCAAAGGATGACCCCGGGGGATCCATGACCTTGACGTTCTACCAGTGACCTTCAAATGTGAATAGCTTCTTCATTGACTCAGAGTAGACATACATACTTAAATTTGAAGGAGATTTGTCAAAGTGTTCTAGGTTTTTTTAAGTTTACAAGGTTGTCCTCAAGCGAGGGATAAATTTCAGGCTCTGTGACCTTGACCTTTGACCTCATCTCTATTACCTTCAGTCTTAAGTCTGAGTGGACATTTCTTCAAACTTAAATGAAAGTCCTTTTATGTTTTCTTGAGAAATTGGGCTCACATTCAGACGATAACCAACCACGACCTTGACCTTTCTGGTGCTGTTGTTCAGTCAGAGCCTTAAATCGTGGTAGGAGGGCCTTAAAGGGCCTCAAAAGTAATAAAACAGTGAAATAGAACAAGCACGACATATATATATATATATATATATATATATATGTATATACTTGATTTTACCAATTTTAGTAAATTTTTTCCCTCTCAAAAAAGCCCCTTCAAGTGACACAAAAATTACATGAATCAAGTTTTGCCTTTATGTTATCAAAATATGTTCCAAAACTAAACAGACTTTCCCTGTTACAGTTAAAATACATGCTGTAATTTTGTCATAAAATGTTGATTATGTAGTTCAAACGTAGGCAGACTTGTCTACTTGAACACTGAAGGATGAGCTATTTTCACAGTATATTTACATGGATCTTTCTAAATAAAATATAATCTAATTTAAAGAACAAATAAAAGTCTAAAAATGTGCTTGTGAAAACCCGACATGGCCGTCCATCATGAAAACTGTACATTTTAACATAAGATTGGAGTTAAAGTAAGCAGAGAAAAAAATCTTGATTTTTCATTTTTAAATCTTCTGTGGAAAATAATGTGAATTAATCGATGTATTGCCCAGCCCTAACATCTCCTCCTGTGTTACATCCTGTTTAAACACAGTGATAAAACGCAGGGCCTCATCGGTCTCGCTGTATTCAGTCATTTTTTAGTGTATGTCATCTGCTCTGTTTTCAAACACTGGTGTCCCTAATAAAGTGGCCCTCTGTGTTTTCATGGACCTGGCGCTGGAGTCTGAAGGAGGACAGCCTTTATCGATCCCCTCTCCCCGTATTGTCCCTGCTCAGCCTCCGTACATTAGCAGAGCAGAATAGATGGCAGAACGATGCCTTTAAGGGCATTACGGCGGTAATGGCGGCCGGCTCAGTCATTTAGCCTCCGAGTGGTCTCTTCCCAGCACGCCGGCCTTTAAATGATGTCCTCGCTGCACTACATTCAATTTGGAAATGTATTCATATTTACTTAGTGTACCTGCATTACATTTGTATAGATCAGAGCGGCCTGAGGGGAGGATCCAGCAAATTGAATCAACATATGGGAGCGCGGTGGGGGGGTGGGGTCAGTCCAATGCCTTTTATGATGTCCCTCTGAAATCCATCTGAATCACATTAGACTGGATCTAAAGATGTGCAGACACATACATCGCAGTAAATGGTGTGCCGCAGCATCGCCCGCCAACAATCCCACCTCCACAATCGGGTTAGAGAATCGGCTTCAGATCCGATTAATAATTCACAATCCTGTTAGCCCGGAGCAAACATCGGAGTGTGATGGGAGGAAGAGGAGGGACCCACGGGGGAGAGACGGGGAAGAACCGCCGCTGTTTCACACTCGCTGCTTTCTTTATAAAAGCTCCGCCGCAGCAAACATGTCCGCCATGGCCGCCGCCGATCCTCCAGCAGAGAGGACGGCCTCATGAACGAGGACAAACACGCGTGAGGGCCGAGACGATGAAGCATCGTTATTTCACTGATGTTACTCAAAGAAAGACGAAGCTGAAGAAACACGTAGACGTCAGTCTGAGGTGAAAATGAAGAGGTTAAAATACAGCTGAAAGGTTTTAAGAAGGGAGTCAGGGAGAGAGGAGGGACCTGCAGACACAATCGAGTCAGAGAGTTAAAGAGTCAGAGAGTTAAAGAGTCAGAGAGTTACAGAGTCAGAGAGTTACAGAGTCAGAGAGTTAAAGAGTCAGAGAGTTACAGAGTCAGAGAGTTAAAGAGTCAGAGAGTTAAAGAGTCAGAGAGTTAAAGAGTTACAGACTCAGAGAGTTAAAGAGTCAGAGAGTTAAAGAGTCAGAGAGTTAAAGAGTCAGAGAGTTACAGGGTCAGAGAGTTACAGAGTCAGAGAGTTAAAGAGTCAGAGAGTTACAGAGTCAGAGAGTTAAAGAGTCAGAGAGTTACAGAGTCAGAGAGTTAAAGAGTCAGAGAGTTACAGGGTCAGAGAGTTACAGAGTCAGAGAGTTAAAGAGTTACAGAATCAGAGAGTTACAGAGTCAGAGAGTTAAAGAGTCAGAGAGTTACAGAGTCAGAGAATTAAAGAGTCAGAGAGTTACAGAGTCAGAGAGTTAAAGAGTCAGAGAGTTACAGAGTCAGAGAGTTAAAGAGTCAGAGAGATACAGAGTCAAAGAGTTAAAGAGTTACAGACTCAGAGAGTTAAAGAGTCAGAGAGTTAAAGAGTCAGAGAGTTAAAGAGTCAGAGAGTTACAGGGTCAGAGAGTTACAGAGTCAGAGAGTTAAAGAGTCAGAGAGTTAAAGAGTCAGAGAGTTACAGGGTCAGAGAGTTAAAGAGTTACAGAGTCAGAGACTCAGAGAGTTACAGAATCAGAGAGTTACAGAGTCAGAGAGTTAAAGAGTCAGAGAGTTACAGGGTCAGAGAGTTAAAGAGTTACAGAGTCAGAGACTCAGAGAGTTACAGAATCAGAGAGTTACAGAGTCAGAGAGTTAAAGAGTCAGAGAGTTACAGAGTCAGAGAGTTAAAGAGTCAGAGAGTTACAGTGTCAGAGAGTTACAGAGTCAGAGAGTTAAAGAATCAGAGAGATACAGAGTCAGGGAGTTAAAGAGTAAAAGAGTCAGAGAGTTACAAAGTCAGAGAGTTAAAGAGTCAGAGAGTTAAAGAGTCAGAGAGTTACAGGGTCAGAGAGTTACAGAGTCAGAGAGTTAAAGAGTTACAGAGTCAGAGACTCAGAGAGTTACAGAATCAGAGAGTTACAGAGTCAGAGAGTTAAAGAGTCAGAGAGTTACAGAGTCAGAGAATTAAAGAGTCAGAGAGTTACAGAGTCAGAGAGTTAAAGAGTCAGAGAGTTACAGAGTCAGAGAGTTAAAGAGTCAGAGAGTTACAGAGTCAGAGAGTTAAAGAGTCAGAGAGATACAGAGTCAGAGAGTTAAAGAGTTACAGACTCAGAGAGTTAAAGAGTCAGAGAGTTAAAGAGTCAGAGAGTTAAAGAGTCAGAGAGTTACAGGGTCAGAGAGTTACAGAGTCAGAGAGTTAAAGAGTCAGAGAGTTAAAGAGTCAGAGAGTTACAGGGTCAGAGAGTTAAAGAGTTACAGAGTCAGAGACTCAGAGAGTTACAGAATCAGAGAGTTACAGAGTCAGAGAGTTACAGAGTCAGAGAGTTACAGAGTCAGAGAGTTAAAGAGTCAGAGCGTTAAAGAGTCAGAGAGTTAAAGAGTCAGAGAGTTACAGAGTCAGAGAATAAAAGAGTCAGAGAGTTACAGAGTCAGAGAGTTAAAGAGTCAGAGAGTTACAGTGTCAGAGAGTTACAGAGTCAGAGAGTTAAAGAATCAGAGAGATACAGAGTCAGAGAGTTAAAGAGTAAAAGAGTCAGAGAGTTACAAAGTCAGAGAGTTAAAGAGTCAGAGAGTTAAAGAGTCAGAGAGTTACAGGGTCAGAGAGTTACAGAGTCAGAGAGTTAAAGAGTTACAGAGTCAGAGACTTACAGAGTCAGAGACTCAGACAGTTACAGAGTCAGAGAGTTAAAGAGTAAAAGAGTCAGAGTGTTACAAAGTCAGAGAGTTAAAGAGTCAGAGAGTTAAAGAGTCAGAGAGTTAAAGAGTCAGAGAGTTACAGAGTCAGAGAGTTAAAGAGTCAGAGAGTTACAGAGTCAGAGAGTTGGAGAGTTAAAGAGTCAGAGACTTACAGAATCAGAGACTCAGACAGTTACAGAGTCAGAGAGTTAAAGAGTTACAGAGTCAGAGAGTTAAAAAGTTACAGAGTCAGAGACTTTCAGAGTCAGAGACTCAGAGAGTTAAAAAGTTACAGAGTCAGAGACTTACAGACTCAGAGACTCAGAGAGTTACAGAGTCAGAGAGTTAAAGAGTTACAGAGTCAAAGAGTTAAAGGGTTACAGAGTCAGAGACTTACAGGGTCAGAGACTCAGAGAGTTAAAGAGTCAGAGAGTTACAGAGTCAGAGAGTTAAAGAGTAAAAGAGTCAGAGAGTTACAAAGTCAGAGAGTTAAAGAGTCAGAGAGTTAAAGAGTCAGAGAGTTAAAGAGTCAGAGAGTTACAGAGTCAGAGAGTTAAAGAGTTACAGAGTCAGAAACTTACAGAGTCAGAGAGTTAAAGAGTCAGAGAGTTACAGAGTCAGAGAGTTAAAGAATCAGAGAGTTACAGAGTCAGAGTTTCAGAGTCAAAGAGTTACAGAGTCAGAGAGTTACAGAGTCAGAGAGTTACAGAGTCAAAGAGTTACAGAGTCAGAGAGTTACAGAGTCAGAGAGTTAAGGAGTCAGGGAGTTAGAGTCACAGAGACTCAGAGAGTTACAGAGTACAGAGTAGTTTAAGAGTCAGAGACTCAGAGAGTTACAGAGTACAGAGCAGTTAATGAGTCTGAGAGTTACAGAGTCAGAGAGTTACAGAGTTACAGAGTCAGAGAGTTAGAGAGTCAGAGAGTTACAGAGTCAGAGAGTTACAGAGTCAGAGAGTTACAGAGTTACAAAGTCAGACAGTTAAAGAGTCACAGAGTTGGAGAGTTAAAGAGTCACAGAGTTGGAGAATTAAAGAGTCAGAGTTACAGAGTCAGAGAGTTAATAAGTGAGAGTGTTGGAGAGTTAATGAGTCAGAGAGTTGGAGAATCAGAGAGTTGGAGAGTCAGAGAGTTGCGGATTTAAAGAGTCAGAGAGTTGGAGAGTTAAAGAGTCAGAGAGATAAAGAGTCAGAGAGTCGGAGAGTTACAGAGTCAGAGAGTTGGAAATTACAGAGTCAGAGAGTTAAAGAGTCAGAGAGTTGGAGAGTCAGAGAGTTGGAAATTACAGAGACAGAGAGTTAAAGAGTCAGAGAGTTACAAAGTCAGAGAGTTAAAGAGTAAAAGAGTCAGACAGTTGGAGATTTAAAGAGTCAGAGAGTTGGAGAGTTACAGAGTCAGAGTTAAAGAGTCAGAGAGTTGGAGAGTTAAAGAGTCAGGGAGTTGGAGAGTCAAAGACTCAGAGAGTTAAAGACTCAGAGAGTTAAAGAGTCAGAGAGTTCAGGACTTAGAGGTTCCTCATCATGGGTCCATTAACTGCAGAGCTGACACTGAGTTCTAAAGTTTTTGGTCCACTGGGCCAAAATTAAACCTCAAATTTTCAGACTAATTTTTCTGGAGAAAACAAACAGATGTAAATTTGGACATTTTGTGGACACCCTGTGGACAGTTGGACTTTTGGACTGTGTAGCTTTCTGACATTTAACCGTTGTGTATATCATCATGTTTTACTGAATAAAAAGATCTTGGGCCAGCCCGGAGCATCACTCCTCAGATTCTGATCCAGAATTTGATCCAAAATCTGTAAAAGCGTTTTTTAATGACTGAGTGACGCTTCGCTCCTCACCTCCTTCACCAGCTGCTGACTGTCTAACCTTTAATAGATAAAATGTGAAGTTGAATGTGGCTGTCACTCCTGTTCCTAAAATCATATTTCATGGTATTCTTGATTTGTCTTCTTGTCCTGTGGATCAGCGGTCGGGTCAGTCGTCCTTTAACCTGCTGGTCGGTGGTTCGACCCCCAGCTCTCCGGCTCCTTTTAGAGGAAAGTCGATCCAGACTGATGAATTCAGACGATGATCCTGAACCTTCCTTTAAATTCTGAATCAGATTATTTCACTTCTGTTCTTCTCTTCTTCCAGGAGAAAAATGACATTTAATGGATTATTTTAGCCTCTCTTTTACATTATTTCAGCCTGGAGCAGGAATGTTTTTGTGTTTCTTAATTTTACAGAATAAAGTTGAAATATTTTTTTTTGTTTTCATGAGCTGGTGTTCAAGCTCAAGCTGTTGATAACTGTTTGTGTATTTTTAGTCATGTTTAATGGATTTATTTCTCCTTTGTGACCTTCTTAGAAATATGAAACAGACATAGTTTAGTTCAATACTTTTAACTAAAACAAGTAAAAAGAAATAAAGATAGAGAGAAATCCTGTAAAACTACTGCTGGTTAAGCTCTGTGAATATCAAAATCAAACTGCTTCATAAATTTAATGTTTCAGAATTATATTTAGATGGAGAGTTAATGTTTCCCACCTCCAGCTTTTGCTAATATACTTGTGCAATTTCGACAGTGTGTTCGACTTAATTTACTATAATTATTTATAACTTAAGACAAGATATGAACTAGTTAATCACATTTCTGTACCTGATGATTAAAATATGACTAAAGATCAACTGTAGTCCAGATGAAACTTTGCAAACTATGCTGTGATCAATAAATGTCAGTATTTACAGATTTAAGATATTTAAGGACTAAAAAGTGGAAAATAAATATATACTCTGTGGATTCAAGTCTTTTTACAGGATGCAAATATGACCAGAAAAAGAAATTAAAACGTAATGATGTTATTATACTTTATATTTAAATTTATTTTTTTATTTTAAGTTTTAACATTAATTGTTTATTCTTTTAACATTTATTTGGATGGACAGTGAATATTGATGAATGTACATTATCTTGCAAACTAAACCAACGTAAATATGCCGGATGGATTACAATGATTATTATGTTTCATGTTTTAAAGAAGAAAATACAATAAAGAGCTGTTTTTTAAAAATAAGATTAAATATACAGATACTTAAAACTCTAGTTATGGAGGGGAAAGCAAAGTGCAAACATGCACAGCAGAGAGGTTAAAATGAACCAAAAATCAGAGAAAAACTTCAATGTTAGAAAAAGAAGGAGAAAAACTGTCCTGCAGGTTGTTGTTGTGCAGGTGGAAAGATGTGGAAAAATCTGAGCTTAATTTGAGAAGAAATGACAAACAGACATCGTTTTAAGTTTGATTTATGTTGATTTTGCAGACCAATAAAAGTCATTAAATTCCAAAATAAGCTGCATGATTCACAGTTGAGCATATTTCTGTATACAAGTCTCTTTACACTCTTTCTGATAACAGTTTGAAGTGTTATTTAGAGCACGGAGCAGATTTACACATGAATACAAAAGCACAGATCTTGCAGACCTTTGACCCCAAAACATCCTAATTGATTCATTGATCTCATTTAAGTGTAAGTCTAAACACAGCGGGATGAATTTATTCTCAATAAGAATTTTCTCCTGTTTTGTCTCCTTTCAGCTTCGTCCCTCAAACCTTTAATTCATCAAACTTTACGTTTTATTTTTTCTTAACATCCATGATTTTTGTTTTTGGGCTGTTAGAATTAAAAACACTGTATTTACTCGAGTACTTTATAAAACATCTCTGCAGGAGCGAAAATCCTTTAAGTTTATTTAATTCTTCCCTCGTCAGTATTGAGTCGTCAACATGTTAAATAATTTCTTCCATCAGTGTTTTAATTATTAAATCTTTCCTGGTCCTCATGGGGAGACCAGAGTCGTGTTTAATGTTTAAAATGAGTTTCATCTATCACTGCTGTTCAACACATTAATGCATGTGAAACAAAACTCATTTATATTCTATATGTTTAATATCTGATCCATTTAAGCAGTGATTTTAATATAATTTAATTAACTGCTGCACTGTAGTTTTGTTACTGAGAGAAAGATACTCCATAATTTGTTTTTTTCAAGTAATGCAGACATTAAATCTTCAAAAATAATTTATTTTATTGAAAATTTGACAAAAATATTTGAAATAAAATCTGTTTTTTTTCCTCTAAACTGAGGTATAAGGGTGTTTTTCTCATCTGATGAATCTTCCATTTATCCAAGACTCAGTTTAAGAAGGAGAATCTTACCATCCGTCTTTTGTTTTGATCAATGAATCCTTGCATATATGTAAAAATAACCTCAATATATTTCTGTATTTATGTCCTTTTTCATGCACATTATTGTTTTTGTCTGATCAGTTATTTCTGACCACGTCTTTCTCTTTTTTAGCAGCTCTGTTGATGATTTACATGTTTCTAATCATCAAAATCTTCTTTTATCGAGGCTGTCATCTCACTGAAGCATTTTAAAATCCATATTTAATATAGAAAAAATATAGAAAGTGAGCGATGTAAAAGCTGCACAAAAAGCACTGATCAACCCGAAAACCAAGACATGAGAGCAGTTTTTCCTAATCCAGCATTAATTTATGATCTGATTGTGTTTTTCTGCTCGGTTGTTTCTGCCTCTACAGCAGATTTTTATTTTATTTTATCTACTTTCACATATTTGTATGAACCAACTGTTTATTTTAACATAACTCCCCCTCCGTCTTTAGTTTTTAACGCCACTGTTAAAGTCATAAAACGTGGAAAACAGCACATCAGAGTTTTTTTTAACAATCAAATATTGTGTTTTTATGTCTCACAGGTAATGAAGAACATTTGGTCATAAAATACAAACATGAAAACATCGGATATTATAAGAAAATAACTGTTCTGGTAAAAAATCCAGCTGATCCATCACTCAGCAGCACTGTCCTCTGCTGCCCCCTGCTGGTGGAAACCTGTCCTACAACGAAGACACGAGGACGAGGGGACGACCCGGGGCCGAGCTGGAGGACCAGGTTTAAGACTCTGAGGGTCAGTCTGAGTCTGAGGGTCTGGAGATGGTCCTGGTCCTGCTCATGTTCGAGGGTCAGGATGGTCCGGGTGCCCCTGATCCTGGATCTCCTCACAGGTCTCAGATGATCCGTTCTGTCCCACGATGATGCTGCTGTACATCTTCTGCTGCTCCTCTTTGAACGAGTCCTTCACCTTCCCTCGCTTCAGCCCTCCGTCCCTGAGAGAGAGAGAGAGAGAGAGGGGAAGGAGACGCACCGTGACATCAAACTTTCTTTAAGATTATTTTTGGGCGTTTTGTGTCTTTGTTGACACGAGAGACAGAGACAGAGACAGAGACAGTGGATCGGCCTGTGAAAGGGGGAGACAGAGAGTAGGGGAGGACACTCGATGATGATCCAGGTCTTTGTCCATGATCAGATGGACACAGGGGGACAGTGGACATTGATGAACAGCAGTTACTTTACTGGGTGGCATGTGGCGCCACCTGCTGACCAACCAGGGAACAGTTTTTTTTCACAACACGATCCTGTTTAGAATCTAGTCCTCCAAGACGGAAATCTGATCAAACCTGATCGAACAAAAACCAAGAAGAAGAAACAGCAACAACCGGAAACACAACATGGAAGAGGACATACGAGGAGAGGGAATGATGGTGGTCTACGGACTAAAAAAGAAAAGACTGGAAAAAATCCTGGAGACAGTGTGAACACGTGAGCTGGTCTGAGCTCCACCAACTTTATGGGTGCGTTCAAAAAGTCCTTCCTAAGTCCTTTCCTATCCACTTTCCCTTAACCCCTATGGAAAACGTCACAGGGTCAAGGAAAGGAGGGAATAAGAGGAAAGGAAAGAATAAGAGGAAAGGAAAGGAGACCTGCAGTAAAAGAGGAATTCAACTGCACTCTCACTTTGGTGTCGTGTTTATGTGACGGCGATTTCTTGTGACGTAGGTAAGCCATGACGAACTACAGTGCTCTGAAAATGAACTACAAGAAGCGTCTCTGTCCTCTGCTTTACCTCACAGCGTTGTTTTGTGTGGGCTTCATCGATTAACATTAACAATCCATCGTTCTGTCTTATTATTGGCATGATTCACTTCATAAATGGAGATTGATGGAAACGTGGTAACTGATATATAACATTAATATAGGAAACAAGTACCACAATTGTTTGTTGATTATTCATTAACATTGTAGACAGTTGTGGAGAAAAAGAAATGCTTTAAAGTAAGTGCTTTATAAATTATAACATTTAACTGTTTATCCGTCCACCATTTTAAAAATGATTAATAAAGAAATGAACCAAAGGTTATATTTTTAAAAGCACTGACTTTGAAGCATGTATTTTTCTCTATACCTGTGAAAAAATGTTTACTTATTATTATATAGCCTACATATCTTGATAGTCTCACAGAACTCATCGTCCTATCTCCTTCGTAAGTTTCCATGAATGTTCAGCAGGTGCTGATTTTATATAGGCTATGTCACCTGCCACAAGGCTTTATGGGCACTCCTGTCTCCTTTCCTTTCGTAAAGGATGGTCCAGTGTTTCCTGAGCTAAAGGAGATAATAAAGGACGCAACAACCCTCCTTATCATGGCCAACGCTGAAATGCTTCCGGGTCTTTTCTTCAGGTAGGAAGGTTAAAGGACTATTCGGACGCACCCTGTTTCAGGGCGGCCGTGGCACCTTAAAGGAGCTGAAGGGATCAACAAGAAGCTGATTACTGAGTCCTTTCTGACTCTTTATTTCTGTTTTGAGGGGTTTTTGTTTTTTTAGCTGTGGTCTTAAACCTTTTTGTCTCTGGCTCTCGTTTCTTCTTCTGGTGTTTTGAAGCCCTGCTCAGAACCTTCTTAAGTCATCTTTCAGCTGGTCTTCAGATTCTGATCTTCTGTTGGACACGTGAACAAAAGCCTACACCTGGAGGGGACTGAGGACGGTTTGTCCTTCCCTCAGAGAAAAAAGAGTTTTCAGTGTTTCTCAGTGATCTGTCTCACCAGGCCAGGTCCAGCAGTCCTCCCTGATCCGCGATGGCCGACTTCACTCTGTTAGCAAAACTGAGCCGCGTCCTCCCGTCCTGTCCAGAGTAAAGACAGAGTTTAAGTGCTTCACTCAGGACAGTGCTGCCCCCTGCAGGCCCACAGCGTGAACTACAGGCTGTCCACCTGCAGCTGCTCACCTGGATGGTCATGGGGGGCAGGTACCACACGTTGACCACGATGGCCCAACTGGTCATCATCCTGAGGAGGTAACTGACCATGTTGAATTTAGCGCTGTTCCAGAACGCATCACCAAACCGAGGGTCGTACTGAAACAGAAATAAAATAAAAAATAACTCAACTGTTATTGTGGGAAACAGAAACACTGAAATAATTTAACTTTTAGTGTTATTCAACAAATTCTGCTGGTTTGTGTGCATTATTTGGAGTAAAACAGTTAAAATCAGACTTTTTGCACCAAAGTCTGCAGAAAAAAAATGTAGTTTTCTGTTTTCTTTCACTCTGCATGACTTTAAAATATAAATGATTTTTTAATTTAATGTTCTTAAATTATCTGTAACTGTGTGTAAAAAAAACCAAACTGTCTTATCCATGACCAAGTGACACTGAGGTGGAAAGAAGTGGAAGATAAATTAACTTTTTTAGTCCATCTAATAATTCAATAACAGTTATAATGCTTATTCAGCTGCTTTATGGATAAAATTCCTTTACAGAGAGTGTTTTTTATTTAAGTTTTTCAAACATAGAATATTGAATTTGATCATCTTTGTCTTACAAAAACTATTGATTCATTACAAACACAGTTATCTTCATTAAAAAAAAAAAAATTCTCTGATCATACAGTACATCAAATATGTCATACAAAATTCCATTTTAACTCCTTCATTAAACATAATTTTTAATAAATATATGTATTTTAAATGGTGTATATTCTGAACAGTACTTGTTTGATATACGTATGATGTGGCACTCTAAACTGGTTTGAATTGTTCTGATTGAGCCTACTGTGAGAATCCCACTCTGTCCATGTTTAAATGTATTATTTATTTTATATTTTTATTCTTATTTGTTTATTTCCTGGTCTGTGGTGATGACTCTGTCACCTTGATGGCCACGGGGTAGATGGTCCCTCCGATCTCAAAGCTTCCCTTCTTAAACATCATGACCGAGGTGTTGTTGATGCAGGTTCCTGTTTAAAGGCAGAAGTTATTAAACCATAAAAGCATCTTCATCATCAGTGGATCCATGTGATGAGCTCAGCTGACTCACCTTCAGGAAATATCAGGATGGGGAGTTTGTTCTTGCTGCGACGTGAGCTCTCAGCCTGAGGACAGAAGAAGAAGAAGTGTGAAGCCACAGACCCCAGAGGGAAGCCGTGCACGCGCCTGGTTAGTGAGCATGACGGACACACAGGCTGTGATAGTCCAACCATAAATAATCCATTTTGCATGAAGTAGGACGTTGAAAATTAACGATTTATTGTGTATTTTTGATCATAAAATGAAGCCGCACCCTGACAAAAGCATAAACGTTTAAGAGTTAGTTTAAGAGATTTATTAATATTAATATTTGATTACGTCCTGAATGCAGATCTGTGTCCACGCAGTGACTCTTCATTCTGCTGTTGGTTATTTTTAAGTCTCACCTGTTGGTCACGGCGTGCCGGTCCTTCATCTCCGACCTCTCAAACCAAACGTGAGGGCACGACCTCAACATCGACCTCTGAATGACCCCCAGCAGACCTCCGTGAACCTGACCCACCTGAGGACACAAAGGAGAGAGGGCCTCATCCTCACGTGAGTCCTGACTTTACTCCAGTAACACATGAGACTTCAGGGGCCCAGAGAGTTCCAGTTTCCCCGTGATAACAATAATAATAATAAAAGTTTAAAGTGTGAATTTATGACACTGTAAACTCAGAAATGTATTTTTTATTTCTCATAAATGTATGACTTTAACGTCTTAGTTTACAACTTTGTCAGCTTGGAAATTTAAAGATTTTCCTCCTTAAATTTACAAAATAAAAAAAGTAATAAATAAATATAAATCAACAACTGAGTCTTGGAGTCTTATTGTAAAACTTTTTCCTTGCAAGTTGTTCATTTATGACATCGTTAACTCTAAATTATTTTTTCCCACTAATGTTGTACTTGTAAATCCTAGTTTACAACTTTGACAAATTCATTTTGTAAAAAAGTTTATTTCCAGAAATAATTTATACAGTAAAAAACAAAACAACAAGAACATAAAAAACTCACAAAATTTCAACATTAGAGTCTTACTTTACTGTCTTTCCTTGTAAATTTACATTTAAGTCTCTAACTTATGAAATAAACTCACTATTTAGACGCATTTTCTAGTCACTTAAGTCTTAGTTTACAACTTTGTTTACTTGAACATTACAAGTTTTGTCTTGTAAATAAAAGGTTAAAGTTTTACACTTTTGACTTTAAGAGCCAAACATCAGGTTTTCCCTTTTCATTTTTAAACGTTTGTGTCTTAAATTTCTGACCTTGAAACTTGAAAAGTTCAACAAAACATTTGCCTTAATAACAACTAAATACATTTAAACATTTCACTTTATAAACTTGCTTTTATTTTATTACTTTGACTTTTCAGTCTTTTTTAATTATGATTATAATGTTAGTTTCCTCATAATAATTCAACTTTAAAGTCTTAATTTTCTGACTTTATTGACTCAAAGAAGACATTTTTTCTTGTAAATTTGCAGCTTTATTTATTGATTTATTTTTTAAATAACTGATTCTTTTTATAATGGTCTTTATACTCTGCTGTGCCCTGAACACCATCGTTGGTGTCTTACTTAAACTTAAATATTGTCTAGATTGAGTCCTTCAGCTCTGATGCTCACATCCCTCCATCTGCAGGAGGATCAGACATTATTCTCACCATGGCGTAGCAGCCGTCGTTGGCCAGGATGACCACGTCAATGGGCGTGGTGTGGTTGGCGACGCAGATCCCTCCTTTCTGAGGCTTGTTTTCCCTGCAGGTGAATAAAGATCAGGATCCATCATGAGATAATGATTAATAAATAAGGATCAGGATCAGTTATGAGATAATGATTAATAAATCAATAATAAGTCAATCAGCTGTAGTCTGACTTGTTGTGGTAGGTGACGGTGGCTGAAAGTCCTCGAGCACAGATCCTGTAGCAGGTCAGATGGACCAGCTCGCTCAGCCAGTTCTTCACACTGAAACAGACCGAGAATCAGCCTCAGAGATGAGCCATCGTTTTTGTTCGTTAATCAGGTGTGAGGATGTACCTGCTCTCAGGGAGAAAGCCCACTAAAGTGGTCCCCATCACGAGCCACGACAGGCCGATGATCGCCAACGTGATCCTGCAGGAACACCAGAGGAGACTTTTTAAAGACCCACGGCTTTAGCTGCACAAACGCTGTCAGCTTTGACCACTCTACTCTGTTACACAACCAGTTAGGGCTGGGCAAAGACTATCAAATAAGTCATTTTGAATTATTTTCTACAAAAGATTTTAAATTAAAAATCAAGTTTTTTTCTTGATTTACTCCAATCATGAGTTGTTGCAGTGATGAAAATATAAATGCTAAAGGTTTACAGTTTTATAATGGAATGAAATGTCAGATTTTGAAGAGGCACCATGTTTGGGCCTTTATTTGTTTTTTAAATTAGATTAAGTTTTTGATCAGAGATGTTAAAATGCTGTGAAAATAGATCAGCTTTCAGTGTTTATGAAGACAAACTACTAATCAACATTTTATAACATGAACTTTAACTTTAAGAGGGAAATTCTGTTTGGATTGGGATATATTCTGACAACGTAAAGGCAAAATCAGGCATTTTATTTTTAGGTGTTATCGCCCCAGCCCTACAGCGAGTTGACAAACAGGCGCGTGAAGTTCTGTGGACTTCTGGTTTTCTCTCTTCTCTTGATCGACTTTATTAACAAACATCCAGAGGGACTTCATTCTTCTCAGACTGACTTAACGGGAACAGGACGCCGTACCGGAAGAACCACGCCCACCCCCAGATGACGGTGAGCCGGAGGTGACTGTAGCGGAAGTTCTGGTTGGTCATTGGTCAGGAGGTTCCAGGAGGCCAGCTCTCGGAGGAGATACCTCTGGAGTCACCCTGGTCGTCCACGATGCTCTCTAGGCCTTTCTTGTAGAAGTAGAAGACGTCGCTCAGAGCGAACTCGCCGCGGCCAGAGAGCGAGAACTCCGCAGCTGCTCCAGCTCCTCCAGCATGGAGCCCTCGGCCCGCTCGATGATACCTGAGTCAAAAAAACATCATCGCAGGTAAAGATTTGGGTTTATATCACCGTAAATATGACCTGATGGTTACAGCGGAGGTCAGAATTCTAAATAAGACCAGGATTTACCCTGATCCCAAAAAACCATCAGCAGAACACAAGTTTAGAAATGATCCTTTTATTTTATTTATTTATTTATTTATCTGCAGGTCCTTCCTGTTTATTGTGGGTACATTTATTTTATTTTATTTATTGAATATAATGTTTAGTTTTTATTTTTCAGCAATTTAATTTTCTGATCAAACATAAATAACATCTACTGAATCTTTAACTTTGTCATAGGGCTGAAACCAATCAACATTAAGCATAAGAGCCAGATTACATTCTTCAGACAGGAAGGGCTTGCCTTCATAAGACTGGAAGTCTTTCCATATCTTTCCATCATATATGTCACCATATACATTGTCAGACACATTACGTTCTCTCCACTTTTCACAGGCTTCTTTAAAGCCTGGTCTTTGTGCTATGTCCTGTAAACTCTTGGTAATGTTTCGGTAACAAAAGGTACATTTAGGATATAAATATGATGCCCCATTTTTTCCTATGACAGTTTTCAAGAGCAAGGTTCCACATCCTTGACGACGACGCTTCTGTGCATGTCTTTTGAACTCAACATGACTACATTTTGCAGATTTTTTCCTTACACCTTGTCCATCTCTCACAATTATTGTTGCTTCCTCAATTGTATATAATTTGTTACATACTGGACATGCCACATAGCGAATGAAATCATCTTTGTTCAGAGAAAGCATTTTTCTGACCATATACATAGTGGAGGGAATTTTTTGAGCTAATTTCTTCAATAGATCAAGCCTGCAAATGCTTCCCAAAGCAAAAAGAAATGACCTCAACAGATTCAAAAGTACAATGTAGGCATTATCTGAAATAGTAAAATATGATTTCCACACAGTAAGACAAAGAATTAAGTACGCTAACCAGGAGAGCTGAACATCCTCATCACTGTCATTCATGTCACACCTTTCTTCTTCCACCACCTCTTCCTCCATCTCTTCAAGTCCAATGTCCTCCTCACTGTCTCTAGTGTCTTCCTCACCGTCTCCAATGTCCTCCTCACTGTCTCCAATGTCTTCCTCACTGTCTCCAATGTCCTCCTCACTGTCTCCAATGTCCTCTTCACTGTCTTCAATGTCCTCTTCATCGCCTCTTATGTCTTCCTCACTGCTTCCAACGCTTCCAGCTTCTGCAATAGAGGTAAACCACCATTTAACAAAACCATCTGGCATTCTACATTCTGGCTACATTCCTGATAAACTGTTTATTAAAAGGTGATTAATGCAAGATTTTAAACATAAATCTAGTAGTATTTTCTATGTAGTGACATATTGGAGTAACGGCATCCTGAGCAGAGAATGACATCCCACCCATTCTTTGTGTGTTGTTATCGGAGCTTCTCTGTACTTTGTTTTGGAAGCCGTGCTGGCCGTACGTCCATATAAAATGAGTAGAAACGTGGGATAAGAACCGCGGCTATTTCATATCTAACTCAGTGAATTAATGGTTTATTTTGACCAAATCAGGGTTGCTGATTATTGTTGGAAGAGTGTAAAGGCTTAAAGAGGCAGTTTTCATTCCGCTTCTTGCGAGTGTGTCTAATAGTCTGACTTAAAATTAGTGTTTTTTTTTTTGTTTTTTTTTTATGGACTTTGGTGGGCTGTAGCACACCCTCATTTGTTTTGGTCTGAGATGCTGGTGCTCTGGTGCGACATCAAGTCTGAATTAGTCTGTATTTTGAATAAGGCACTGTAACACCCGCCAACGTAACAACAGCCCACACACATAATAAACCATAAGCGTAATACAAATTTGCAGCTTTTAATGTAATAATTCCACAAACGCAATAAATTTCCCACAAACGTAATAGCAGTTGCCTACTGCAAACGTAATACGTAATTTCCTAATTAATTTTAATTAATTCATTAACTAATCCTTAACTTCATAATGTTTCCTGTGATTGTTGCTTGACCCAAAAGTACTTGTAACTCCTTTACACATTTCTCATTTTATCTGGAAACCTAACCTGTGTTGTGGTGTAAAAACATTGCTTCTAGCGATAATAAATTAAAAACTGTTTAGCTTATAACTCCTGTCCTCTAGATAGCCACTAGATGTAGCTAAAGCTCCATAAAATTACTTTTACTTTTTGCGCACTGGAGTAACATGGGACACCCATCTAATAGAACTACACTACGCAGAAAGCAGTGCAGTTAGCAGTCATAATGGTCCTTGGTCTGATCTGCCGAAGCAGTAAATAGTAACCTATAAAACTAACGTGGATTCTCATTCATGCGTTTTGATAACATTGATAAGTGTACGCCCTGTCCCATGGATATATAGGTCTATATGTAGGTTTTTTTTTTTTTAATTTTTACACATTGTGTTTGCCTTCGTGGATGTAATAATAAAAACATTATTTATATAGAACTTTTCAAAAACAAGTCACAAAAATATAAATAAATCAACAAAAAAAAAAGAAAAAAGAAAGAAATAAGAAAAGAGAAAAATAAATACAACAGAAGTGATACTGTAAAAATGACAAAAACGATAGGACTTTTCTTGTAAATTTTTGCTGTGTGTTGACTAGAGTGTTATTTTTTATCCCCGATTGCCAAGACTTGGCAGAACAATTTTCAAATGCCAAAAGTCTTGTTCCAGTAGTTTCTCTGTGTGTTTTGAATAAAGTTCCATGAGATTCAATTTCTGCTTTTTTTCTTTTATGGTCATATAACTATTTATACATTCATGTGACATCACTGCAGCATAAATATTCTGATAGCCCAGGTTGTCCTGAAAAAAAAGACGTTCATAACTTGATTGTGCATTAGAGGGTTGAGATTTTACAAGCATTTTTACACAAGGAGACCAGGCGAACCAAAAATAGGAAAAAATGGCTTAGACCCCTTAAGGTTAGGTTATCTCTCTTTCTGAAACAAAAAAAAACAGCGTTTCTCTCATCTCAGGGTTAACAAACTCAGACTTTTCACTAAACCTGCTTTCTGAAACAGGACCCTGATTCTAAACATAAACAACAATCTTATTTATTATAAACATTGCTTAGATGGGGTTTACCTGCATTGGGTTGCAGTCCCTCATCAACGTCCCAGTAGACAGACTCATTGCCATCCTGTAATTGGCAGTTACAACTTGTTAAAAAGTATATATTTGCTGTAAAATTGTTTCCAACATTTTGTTTTCTCTTAGAAATATCAATTTCACCTGAGCAGCATTAAAGTTCAGCATTACAGCTAAAAGGAGAACTATTAAACTGCAAATAATAAACTATAGAAATATTAAACTGCTATAATAGATTGGTTCTGAAAGTGACTGACAATTAAGTATGCAATTATATATAATTTATATTTATAAAGTAACCCTTACAACAGTCAGTAAATCAGTAAAAATATTTGTTGATTTGAGTACTTGTGACTAATTATCAACTACTGGTTACAGATTATTCTGTCACACTAATAACACACCTCTAACTCTTCACTTTCAAGAGCTGGGGGGGTGGAATCTTCAGTAACGTTACCATTACCACTTCCAACTGTGTCATGATTTTCTACATGGCTGTCCTGTGAGATAGGGAAAAAAGGTAAGTAGCTGTATGACATGATTACAGGGAGGAAAGGTCAATTTTATTGATAGAATGCATTAAGAAATGTTATTATTCAAACGATTTTAATTTAAATCCAAGTGTAAAGTCACTTTCACAACTGACGTGGCCTATTTAAGTCAAGTTAACTTTTTGATCAACATTTTAGACATTAACCTACCTTTTCCACATCCACCTGTCCAGAGCAGCTAGCTTGGCAATCTCTTTGTCCATACTTATGAAGATATTCGTAGTATGTTGTTTTGCATACCATCTCTTTGCAGTGATCACCACATAAATACCTGGAATTACCACCTCCATCTTTTCGAGGCCTAGGCATGGTGTCTTCTTGAAAAAGACAGGAAAAAGATCATTAGTCTCACTGTACAGCCATTAAGTTGTTTTTTTAAATTCTGTTAAAAAAACGTCTTTGATAAGAACCTATCAAACGTAAATATCAATATAATCAATATATACCAATATAAAGTGTCCACATAACTTATGTTAACTCGCAGTAATGATTGAAAAGCTCAGTTCCGACACCACAGTAGATAGGCAAAGGGGATTTTTTTTTTCTCATATCAGGGCTTCCGTAATATCCAGTCTAGCCAATCACTCAGGCCGTTAAAAATGCAAAAATAATCTGGCGCGCAAAATTTTTTTTTTCCTGACAGAGTTTAGACCTCGAGCCATCTTGTAAAGAATGACGCCACCGACAAGCAAACGACGACATGCTGTGTTTTATTCAGACTCAGAGGAAAGTGACGTGGAAAGTGGCATGGAAATAACTACCGAAACTCCAAGGTGCGGGTCCTCTGGGCAAAACGGCGCCTTCATCCCAGACCCGGTTACCCTGTGCCGAACACCCCTGAAGTCACAGCGGACGACATTTGGAAGTAAGTAGCTAACAGTTTACTAGCTAGTTCGCTGTTTTTTCTAATTTAACAGTTCATGTTCATTAGCAATTTCATATCAAGCATAGCTAGTTAGCATTACCTGGGTCGGTAAGGTTAGACAAGCTGAGTGATTTTCTAAATCTTCACGTAATTTATTAAATAGGGGTTTCGCCAGTGTATTGCAAGCCCAGCCGGCACAAGTTGACCCCACTGGACCTAGGCATCGTGAATTTTTTTTTTTTTTTTTTTTTTTAAACTAGCCACAGTCAAGTTACAATGGGGCTGCTCATATTGAAATATAGATATAATGAATAAAAAGCTTACCGTAGCTTACAAGTAAAGGACATAAAGTTTTGTTAGCTGTATAGCTAAGCGCGTCAATCGCACAATGTCTGAAAAGGCCAGGCTAACGGCTAATGGTAAGCTAGCGGGATGAGTGAGTGGATGAACAAGAGTGAGAGAGCGGCGTATGGCTGCTGTCGGGGCAGGTAGACAGAGGTGTGCTGAACAGCGCAGAGCTGGGTGAGCAGTATAAACTTTTTTGTACTTAACGTTTTTGAGCTCAAAAGTGTGTTTCCAGAAGTGAAAATCCCTTAATTCGTTTTCTCCATAGAGGATTTGACTACTAGCCATAATATCGTAACCATCCGAGGTAGACTTACCACGAGCTAGCTGAGTGTGAAACGATGGTATATCCTCTTGTAGAAACCTCAAGTTCGTATGATATCAACCTTGTTTTAAGAAAAACATGGTTTATTCGCGATCTCAGGGAGAAGAACTACACTACACACAATCCTGTGTCACAGCGACGTCTCCGATTGGTGGAGCTCGTTCTTACCATGGAAATGCTTACCGCCCCCGCGAACGTCGGCTGCCGGCTGCTACCACTGAGCTCCAAGGGCGTGTATTTACAACAGAGACAGCATGATTTCCCTTTCAAATGGCCCTTTTCCACCAGCCCGCCTTGGCCCTACTCTACTCTACTCTACTCGGCTCTACCCGGTTTGCACTGCGTTTCCACCGGCACAGTACCTCCTAAAACAAACCAGTTTTAGTACCCACTCTGCTCTGGTTCTAAGCGAGCTGAGTCGACACTAAAAGGTGACGTCGACTGACTGCCGGCTACTGATTGGTCAGAGAATGTCGTCACCGATGGGTCATGAGCGCAACGTCCAAAACAGGACTGCAGTACATACACTTTGTTACTTTATGGCAATAACTTGCTGCCATCACAATGTTAAACACGGGACTTTATCATTACAAGCTAGCTAACAAGCTAGCGGTAGCTTCCATTAGCTTACCCTCATACGTCTTTTCTTTGCAGCCCGATTGCTCTCGTCCTCGGCTTCAAACTGTTGTATAGCTTCCAAAACTCTCCTGTACTTCTCAAGTGTATTTCTTCTCGCCACCTGCAGCCTTCTTCTGCTTTCCTCTTTGTAACAAAAAGCCACAGACTGAGCAGCAAGTATACTGTTGCCTCTAATGTCCTCCACTGTTTTGGTTGTTGTGTGGCGCTCAAAATGACATGAACGCAGTGTCGCCCAGCTGTTTCACGGCGACCCCGCCCCCGCTGGGCAGGGAACCGGGCTGGTGGAAAAGCAGACAAAAGTGAGTAGAGTAGAGCCGGTTAGAGTCGGGGAAAGCCGAGCTGAGTAGAGTAGGGCTAACGGAAAAGGGCCAAAACATGCTGCGCTTTTTTAGAGATAAGGACAAGAGCGTCTAAAGGGGTGAAAATCAGTACAAGTCGGGCCATATACTGCAGCGTAGCGTTTCTTTCAGGGCCAGTATGAAAGATGGATTGGAGCTATATAGCTTTTACCTTTGCCTTATTTCCGTTTTCCAAACTTTTTTTTTTGCCCCGAATCAAATATTCTATTGTCACGATTAGGGATGGGTCATGATTTTCGAATAGTCAATAAATTACCAAAAGTCGAGTGTGACTATGGTTATGTCTTTTAAAATCTATTTTTCCTTGTTCGCCTGTCGATATCGGTTCAAGCTCAATGATGGATAAATACCAGCTGTTGTGACCCGACTTCAAACTGGAATACTGTAAGTTTTGCAGTGTTTTGTGTAGTTTTAGTGTTTACTCCGTAGCTCATCCTGATGAATTTGGTGCTAGCATGTTGTTAATATGGCTATTCCCAGAGGCTTGTGCGCTGTTGGACTAATTGTGTAATATTGGAAAGTTAAGAGACACTGTGTGGACGTTACGCCTCGTTTGAAGCAACTAAATAACGAGAGTAGTCGGTCAGATGCTGTAACTGTTTGTTCATGTTGCTTTTAGTGGTCGTTTATGCTCCAGTGCGAGCTGCGTTAGCACTTAGCTTTGTTTTTGTACGGAAGCCGGTGTGGCCCTCTGCTCGGGTGTGTGCGTAATGCATGTGTGTGTGTGTGTGTGTGTGTTGCTGCTGTGTGTAAATGGGTTGTAATAGGATCGGGTCGATCTTTGAATAATCACCGAATAGTGCCCAGTGAATATCGAATGGCATATTGGCTTGAAATGACCATCCCTAGTCACGATTAAACTGCTAGCTGGTTGGTTTCTGAAATGTCACTGGAGAAACTGAATGAAGGGAAATTAGTACCACATGTGCTCAGCCTGCCAGATCGGCTCGGGGTCCTGCGCGTGCAGATGACGTCACACATTATGATTGGCTGTACGGCGGACACACATTATGATTGGTTGTACCTCAGAAAGTTTATGGAGACGTGAAGAGGAGGTACAGGAAAAACAAAACGACGAAATATTTTTGTACAATATCTGTAACTCAGTGCCTATGGAGAGCTCGGTGAAATAGACGTGTAGTTTTGTAGATGTAAATATCGACATTTGTATTTGTTCAACTAAATATTAGTCCCACACTGCAGCAGTACATTTATGACAAGCACAGAATTAAATGCAAAATTTAAAACATAAAAACTCTGTGTTTACATTAACTGTATAAGTTTGGCATTCAGATTTTATTACACGTTGATTTTTTTCTCTACAGAAATAATCAACAGTTGGTAGTCTGTAGAGCGAACACAGCACCTGAACACTTTCCGACATACAGTACATGGTCGTGTTTAGATGGTAACCCTAGATTTGTGAAACTCTTGCGAGATTTGTATGCGTTGTTTCTTCATTGTGCAAGTTGTACAAATTAATCAAGTTTTATAATGTGACAACGCTGTTAAGATCTGCTTACGTTTAGGGACAAAAAACACCTGGTTAGGGTTAAAAAAACATCATGTTTGAGTTAAAATGATCACATCTTTTGTCTGTAATAAACCAGTCAATCTGCAACACACAGAGATAATTTAAAAAAACACCTGAAAAGAATTATAGAGAACTTACCGGTACAAACGTTAACAGCTTCAACATCCCCGAGCTATAATATTTCCATCTGGAAAATGATGACGTCTCCACTCCTCACAACTGTGAAGTCTTGTCTCAAAATCATCAAATCTTCTCTTCTCATCAAATTTAGACAGTTATTCCACAGCAAAAACAA
Source organism: Cetoscarus ocellatus (assembly GCA_037902135.1). Lineage (NCBI taxonomy): Eukaryota > Metazoa > Chordata > Actinopteri > Labriformes > Labridae > Cetoscarus > Cetoscarus ocellatus. The sequence continues at coordinate 36,954 of JBAMNC010001940.1, forward strand.
TCCAGCGGTCTTCCCGCTTTATTGTAAACACAGATCGGTCTGCACAGTGTAAACAAAGATGAAAGAACAAGGGGACTGCTTTTTTAAAAAAATCTCATATCCTCTCATATTGATATCACAAAACCTGTTCTTATAACACAGGGCTTTCCACAAGGATATGGAGTAGCCAGCCAGTGGGAAAAAATAACCAGCCAGTGGGGGTCTGGGGGCATGCCCCTGGATTAAAATTTTCACCATAAAAGCACAAATTTTGTGTCCACTGGCATATTCTGATGCCACTATTTCATCATATACACTGATCTTAATTATTGTGATGTTATGGGTTTGCCTACCTGATTGTAAACATTTAGTGAATTATTATAAAGGCAAATCAGACTTCTGGTGCCTTTCAGCCCACACAGTCTATAAATAGATATTATTTAAAACCACACCTATTCCTGACTGGTCAGAACATTTAAAAAATAACTAACAAAAATAAAATAACAAAATGTGAATCACTTGAGTCAAACCATGTGAATCTACTGAATCAACTCAACTTCTGGTCAGAATTACCCAGATCTGCAGGTAATGCTCTGTTAAACCCTGACCAAAAACAACACAGTAGGTTGGTAACTTGTTTACTTCACAACTTTACTTCACAACTACACTGCTGAAATGTTACTGATAGCCTGTAACGTTAGTTAACAATCTGACGTGACCTCTCTATCGATGCTCTGAGTGCTCTGAAACTGTGAAGGTCTGAATGACAGTTCTGTTGATGCTCAGACCATTTCAGATTTAATTTATGAACACACCAATATTTATAGCTAAACAATCAGCTGGCTAATGCTTACTCTAAATCATTTTGTTTGTATAGTTAACTCTGTGGGGGTCTTGGTTGCTAGCATACATAACATACCTGAGGTGGACGGGACAACTGCAGATGAACTACAAGTTGAGGAGGTGAAAACTGTGCATTACTTTGCCTGTATGTGATGTACTTTCGCTAGATGTTTGGAAAGATCACTCGTGTTTCAGCCTGACATGCAAAAGACTTGTTACTCGTGTGTTCACGAGCATTGTCCACATCGACTCTAGTCTAAAGTTTAACCAGACTTCTGTTAGTTTTTTTTTGGTATAGGATTATTTATCATTTTTTTTTAATAGGAATAGGTGTGGTTTTAAATATTAATAGCTATTTACAGACTGGGACAGTCTTTCAGACAGAAATCTGATTCTCCTTTACAATAATTCACTGTATGTTTACAATCAGGTAGGCAAACTCATTAAAATCTTTGTTTTTTTTATACTGCTATACCAGCTGCTTTAGCAAAACAAACAATCAGGATCGGTCGTGTATTGGCTGATATGGCTCATAGACAATCAACAATCGGAATCAGTGGCAAAAATAACATGATCCGGGCATGTCGAGCTTCCAATCATCATAAAAAAACATTTATCAATACATTTCTTCACATCGCTGTGGCATATAATGTCTTACTAACATGTTTCCAGTGTTCTGGAAACCCTTACATTCTACTCTAGCAGCCATTCATATAAAGATATATGACTTGATTTGAAGACATTGGACATACGGGGGGGAATGAAATTAAAGACTTAAATCACATAAAATATTTATTTCTCAAAGTGCCCTTGAATACGACTAGTACCAGTTGCATGCAAAATATTGTAATTTTAGGATACCCTAAATATTTCTGAAAAAAAGTCATGTCTGCTCCTCTCACTCTGTCCGTAACCACATGTTGCCAATTATCATATGATAATGATGGTGTGTCTGGGTAAAAATAGGCTACATGTGCTTTGATTTCTTTAATGTTTTTGTGTAATATTGTTTTCTGTAATGCCTGGATTTATCATATTAAATCATTTTAAAATCACAACTGAAACTGTATTTCAGAGCATTGTCAGGAATGCACAAAACCATGTCTAAGTTGGTGGAGAAAGTGGATGTTATAAATGAAAAGGTGGGAAACGTCAAGGAGGACACAGACCAACTTAAAGCAGCTGCAGCAGCAGCAGCAGCAGTAGCTACACGCCCGCACACTTCCCAGCAGATTCCTAAGGCCTTGTCTGTAAGTTGTCGTTGATGGCTAGATGTGCATTTATTTCCTTTACCTATACATTTATTATTTAGTAAATTGATATTTAATGGGTTATTTCAGATTTTTGGATATAAGGTTGTATGAATTATTGACCAGTGATATGGTTGCATGGACCTCGGGCAGCAAGTTCTCTGGTTGGAGATCTCCAGGCCAGACCTTGCTTGGAGGGGCAACAACAGCAAACAGAATCAGCTGCACCCCCCCCCCAAAAAAAAAAAAAAAAAAAAACATGTTAAACCACAACAATAAATTCTTTTTAGTATCCACAGCAGAATACACCATATGTAGCGTACTTTCAGATTCGAGAGCCTGTCCACGGTGCTATGTGGTGGCATGATATGCAAACTAGACACTTTAGTGTGTAGTAATAATGGTGTTCTTCAACAATCAAAATAGTTCCAAGGTGATGAGTGGTCTGAGAGGACCACAAACCAGTGAATATATACTAAATATGGTGTATTCTTTTCTGGATACTGAAAACATTTGATGTGGTTTAAAATGTTTTTTGTCAGTTGACCCTATTTGCTGCTGCTGTTGTTTTCCCTCCAAGCTGAGGCTACCTTGGAGACTCCCTGCCTGAGGTTATATCCATGCAACCAAATCACTATTGGTCAGTAACTAATATAATTTTATACAAGATAGAATCCATCCAAAGAATCCAAACCAACACTTTACATTATATCTACATTCAGCTTTAATATCTGTCTTTAATGTCCTGATTTTGTGATTGGTAACTTTGAGTTACAATCACTTTGTAGAGTTTCTTGTTAATTGTTTTTCTTTTTTGTTTACAAAAAGTTTACACAATTGCAATGTCTAGTTCGACTGATGTTGTTTTTCTTTCTTTTTTTTCCTGTTTAGCGTGAAGTGAAAAGGATCCATTCTGGTCTAGGGGATGAGCACAAATACAAGGGCAACGAGAAGTAAGGAAAACAAATAAATACAACAATAATATAACAATAATAATAATAATAATGACAACAACAATAATGATAATAATAATTAAGGAGAAAATACTTATTTTACTCAGCTATCATTTTTTTAGATTTCAATGTACATCTCTCCCTGGTGGCAAGAGCCAGGGCGTGTTTCAGAAAGCAGGTTTAACAAGCTCTGACTCTAACCCTGAACTCTGAGTTGACTAAGCCTGATATGGGAAACTCTGAGTTTTCAGTTCCACAACAGCTGATCAGAATTAGTTCAATCAACTCTATGTTCACTGTGAGTGAAAAAGCCATCATCAATGGAGTGCCGATACTATGATTCACCATGGCAACAGGTAAATACAGAGCAGAGCCGCCATTTTAATCCAGTGGACTGTAAATGACTCCAAATTCTTAGACATCTATTTTACATTTCAAAATTTTGCTCACATGAAATGCTGTCAAAACACATTAAAAATATGTCCAGCCTATATTCAAAAACTCACTTTTAAACTACATTTAGTTGAGTTTCAGAATGTAAAAGTTGTTTCAGCTGCACCACAATCATACTCACTCACATGATCTCCAACATGATATACCAGCTATGATATGAACCCAGCTGGCCACCAACGTCATTAGACATTGATCTGCAACCTCAGCTAGGAATGTTCCATCAGTACGACCAATCACAACATGAAAAATGAAACTTGTCCATTGATCAGTGTCTTATACAGATTAGTTTGATTTAACAGTGATTACTACAGTACTGTACGGTAAATGTTTCAGTGCAGGGGGGCTGGTTGACAACCTGACAGCTACCTTCATATCCATCGAGTCACAGTGTTATAAAGAAGGGCAATGTATGGATTTTATTCGGAGCCAAGGATGAATCCAGGATGTCAGAGATAACTGTCCCTGCCCTTTCATTGATTACAGATAAATCATAAAATTGGTTAATGTTAAAGATAGTCCTTGGGTAACAAACTAATATCTAACCAGGATTTCAATGTTTCTAAACAAATTTCGGTCCCACTTTATTTTACATTTCGCTAATAAGACGTAATAAGCCATACTTTGTATCAAATTAGACAAAAACTAGAAATAATATGTTATTTTTTAGACAGTAAAAAACACATTACCCTAATAAGACGTAGCAAGCTGTGCTTTGTTTCGTGTCTAAAGAAAAACTCTATCTGTACAATCAACATTTCTATCTAATTTGATACAAACACAAGTTACCTTAATAAGATGTAACAAGCTGGACTTTGTATCAAATTAGACAGAAATGTTTTTTTAGAAACTACACAAACACAGCGTTACCCTAATAAAAGCTAACGAGCCATATTTTGCATCAAATTACACAAAAACTAGAAGTAATATATTTTATTTCACTAAACACACAACTTTACCCTAATAAGAGCTAACAAGCCGTACTTTGTATCAAATGAGTAAATTAATAGTTTTTATTAGTCACTAAACACAGTTATACCCTATTAGGCACCATAGACCTAAATTATGCTGTAATTAGAACTGCATATAATGCCATATTAGACCCAAATTCTTGTCGCTCATCAGAAGCTAATTGTAGCCTACCATAAAGTCAAACCACATCAGGTCACATGGTTGCTACGTCACACATCCCTCATAGCCTGGGTGAGTCATTCTCCAGAGTCCCATGAAGTTTGTAGGTAGTAATACATAGCGTATTACCTACCAGTTCAGACCATATAAAGCCATGTCACCATCCGACCCCAGTAGACCTGATGGGGCCCATCAGGCTATTAAAACCATTGCATATTTATTAATTATTGTTAAGAGCCTTATTAGACATTATTAGAGGGTAATTAGGGACACATTAAAACAGAACTGTACTGTAAACTGAAGTGTATTATTTCCCACTGTTAGACCCTTATTAGACTTAATGAGGGGGTAATTAGTGTCTAATAAAATAAATTATTTCTAGTTTTGTCTAATTTGACTAAAAGTATGGCTTGTTAGCTCTTATTAGGGTAATAGTATTGTTTTTTTTAGTGCAATAAAATATATTATTTCTAGTTTTTGTCTAATTTAATATAAAGTACGGCTTATTACGACTACTTAGAGTACTGTAAAATAAAGTGGGACCCTAATTTCTGCATATTAATATGTTCTGATATGTACTTTGATATCGACTGTATAAATGAGGAAATGAAACTGCATGTCAGACAGCTCCTTAAGGCTCAGCAGGAGGGGAGGAGTTGGAGAGAAACTCAGTTTGTTGAAGAAAACCTGCCAGTGAGCAGGTTAGGTTCACAGATTCAGTTGCCATGGTTACTGATCCAGATTTTAAGTTATCTGTCTTTCTGAAAAGGAAAGCACATTTCAGGGTTAACAAACCTAAAGTTTTCACTAAACCTGTTTTCTGAATCAGGCCGCTGCACTCAGAATTTACGTGTGGCATATTTAGTATTTACTTATTTAAAGGGATAGTTCAGATTTTTTTTATTGTGGCTGTATGAAGTATGAAGTGTATTACCTAGATGGTGGTCAGCACGCCCCCAGATTGAAGACACCTAAAAAAATCTGTATCAGTTTAATTTTTAGAATATTTTCACTGCTTTATCTTGTACCAGACAGCCCTGTCTGACGGGGACTGAAGCTGTTATGTCCGTGTAGGCTCTCGTCAAAGCAATCATTTTTTTCAGTCATTTTACCGCGCAGAACATGGGAGTTGCTGGTCTGCCGCTGCCTCTATTATTTAGTCTGTTTGTGTTGTTGTGTGACTTTGGTGTTTTAACACGTTAGTTAGAATCTGAACTAACGGTATTTGCTGCAGACAGAGGGAGCAGTAGACCAGAAACTCAGCGAGGTAAAATGACTGTTTTTGTGAATAGTGTCTGGTTGCTTTGAAGAGAGACACATATATGTGTATGTATATATATATAGTGTACAGGTAAACTGATACAGATTTTGGCTAAAATACGTTATTCTGCTGACCCTGTCCACAGCAGTACATTGCTTAGCTTCCGTGTTGGGACTCCTGTCTGCTTCTCCAAACTACCTCATACAACCACACTAAGATAAATGCCAACTATCACTTTAAGTGTTTCATTGAAATGTAAAATAATAACTCATTTACTTATTTATTTGTAGAAGGTGGATACCTTTAGCATTGTGGGTTATTGCATTCATTGGTATTTACTTAATTTTCAATCATAAAGACCTGATGAAGAGTGGATAAAGAGTAGTTTTCAGTTCTAGTCATTCATTATGTTGTCTGATCAGTCTAATTCCTAATATGTAACCTGCAGGTTTGCCTCAGAGCACAATTTTGCGGTGACCAAAGCCATTTCACAAGCAATAATGGATGGGGATGACTTTGATGCTTCTTTGATAAGGAGTGAGTTTACTTTTCTTAAATTAGTTTTCAGTAAGTCATTGGGGTTTCACAGCTACTGATTTTTACTAGTCGACCATTCTTTCATAATAATTATCGAGTAGTCGAGTCGCTATGTATGAAAGACGCAGAGAGAGGAGTTCCACGCCGGGACACAAATTAAAATCCTGTGACACACAGGAGAAGGTCGTGCTGCGAAGCGCGTCAGTAATCGCAGCCTTTGCAAAAATTGCATTCTATTACATTGCAATGTAATCGCAAATTCAATTAATCATTCAGCCCTATTACGATATGAATGGAAAAGGAGGGAGAGAACTAGACGGCGCAAAAGTGAGATACAGACTTCATGTCTTTGATGAAGGTTTACATGTGTAGCTGCTATTCAACAATGAAGAACACATTTGGAACAATTTGTGTGTTTATTTAATGTAAATCTTCCCAACTTTATGCATTATAGCAGCACAATTGTCAGGATCACGCTGTGGAGGTCTATACTGTCTTTTTAGCCTGGTGTTTGGCTGCACTGTGTAGAAAAAGAATGGAGTTGGAGAATGGAGCAGCATGTGTGTGTGTGTGTTTGAGAGAGAGGGAGACAGGCAAAGCTGACAGCATTAATAAAGGTTAAGCATTTACAACACAAAACATTAAGGACAGCGCTTTGAAATGCCCTATTTCTGACGGCTAGCAGGGGGCGATACTAATGGTAGCAAAAAGAAGTCAGATCCTATACAGTCTATATAGTCTATGGGAAATGACCCATTTTTCACCTGATTTGCTAGCTCAGTAAACATTCATGATGAGTGTTGCTCTCAAATGCTAGTTTCAAGTCTTCTTCAATACAGCATAATGTTGATTTTGTAAATTATGACCCCATTTAGAGGAAAAAATACGATAAAGCAGCATATGCATTAGGACGGGGCTACCATGTGATTGACAGGTCATTCTCAGTGAGTCTGTCCAGCAGGCTCAGAAACTCGGATCAAACTGTCAAACTAGGCAGTGCTGATCAAATATGAATCAAGATTAGGTTGGATTTTGATATTTCATCATATGGGAGAAAAAATCGGGCAAATTGAAACTTCGGGAGAACAACAGGGAGAGGGGCAGAGAAATAAAGAGTTTGCCAACATGGGATGCATATTTAATTATTTAGCAGCGTCAGATCATCATTTATATTGTTTTTAACAGATTAGTAGTGTGTTTTCTTGCCAGATTAGCTTGCAGTGCGCAGAGAAATTGAACAGATGCAGACACTGTTGTTGTAGAACGCAAGCTGTCCGCAGCACGGCGCACTCTGTCTGAATAGCCCAGTTGATTAACATGGGAGCTAAAAGAAAGCAGACTGCGCTTCGCAGTTCTTCCGCCTCTATAGAAACCTGTATTTTGTGCAGAAAGTTCAAGCATTCTACCGTGACATGTCACAATAAGGATCACAGTTTGTAAATATAAAAACAGGCTACAATAATTACCGTAAATTTGGTGACAGTGACAAAAAGGATGTTATCCACGACTAGTTGAATGCTGCCAACAGCAGCATTTAGTGGCTATAGTAGTCAACTAGTGGAGTAGTTGGTGAAACCCCTAGTAAGTTATAAAAATGTTAAGTATATTCAAATAGCTTTATTAGATGTTGTAAGAGTGCATGCACAGAGTCATGACTTACAATCAGACTAATTAGTTTGTAGGATGGGAAGCACCCTTTCATATTTATTGACATGCAATATATCAAAGTCAGTTTATTTAATAAAAGTGGCTTTTTGTGTTGATAGGAGCCTGCAACCGATATTATGAAAATGTCAAACGAGAGTTCAAGCTTCTTGTGGAGAACAAGATGGAAGAGGATCGGCGGGCCAAAGCCCTTAACAACAGAAGACACAGGGTAAGTTGAATCATATGTAGAATATTTACTTCCTTTAGATTGTCATGTGGTTTTTAAGATCAGAGAAAGATATCAGAGATTTCTGATTTACTTTTATGTCTCACTATTTTGGCATCACAGAGCTGTACAATGGATACCAAAGAATAATTACTGTACGCATATTCACTAAATAATTCCAAAACAGCTGCTGAGTCAGTTAATCCGAGAACAGCCAGGGCTGAGCTTGCTTATCCCTTTGCTAGTGATGCTTAGTTGACTACATACAAGCTACTGATACCTGTGGTCACTGAGGAGATACAATGTTTTTGCATTTGTGGTGCCTCCTAGCACCAGATTCTAGGAGGTGCTGAAAAAAGGAAGTCAGTAAGTGGCAATCGAGTTTCTTGCAAACCCCCCCCCAAAGTTTAAAAGAAAAAGAGAAAAAGTTTTTTTTTTTTTTTTTAAATGTTGAGTTTTTTAGGCTAGAATAAAATACATTTTCCAAATGTAATTAAAATTAACATGTTTACTGAGGAGAAAAATAAATTTTCATAATATACCAGCCATTTGTAAGGGGAAATTTTTTGAAAGTTTTGTATGGGGGGAAATACAATTAATGACTACACAAATTCTTGTATTAGAAGTATTACTAATTACTACAGTTACATGGACCTAACCAGTACTAATAAAAAAAAAAATACTAACACTACTGCTTCTACTTGCTACCAAGTAATCCCATCCATCTAACAATTATTGCTAACCACTAGAAGCAAGTGCATTATCACTTGAACAGTTGTTTTCTGTTTCAGCTTCTGAATGCACGCAAGGCTGTGGCAGACCAAGTCCTTACTGAAGATGACTGCCAGTTTTTGAAAGATGTGCCTGCATGCTTCATGAGTGATGAGGAGACTGATGATGATGACCGACAAACCTGGAGAGTCAGCCAGCCTGAGTGGAGGGCCACCAGACTAAACGAAATTTTACAGAAATGCCAGCAGAAACTAATTGAACAGCAGAACAACTCTTGCAGGATGGTACACCGGAGGGTGGCCAGTGGTGTGGCCAGCAACAGGCAGCCTCCCAGGGGGGTTAAGGCCCTTTATTTGAAAGACAAATAAAGTTATAAATTGTTGATGTTTCAGGGTTCTTATGGGTTCTTGAAATCTTTGAAAACACTTGGATTTTAACATGTTGTTTTCAAGGTTTGTAAAGTGCTTGGATTTTAGATAAAGCGCTTGAAATTGCAATTGCATTATTTTAGATAGTTCACTTTTTAGATGAAGAAATAAAAGAAGTTGGATATTTGTTCAGTCAGGTTGTATAGGATGTCAGTAGGGCTGCAACTAATTATTTTCATTATTGATTATTCTGTTGACCATTTTCCTGATTAATTGATTAGTTTCTTGATTCATAAAATGTCAGAAAATTGTGAAAAATGTTTCAGTGTTTCCCAACGCCCAGATGATGTCCTCAAATGTCTTCTTTTGTCCACAACTCAAAGGTATTCAGTTTACTGTCAGAGGAGTAAAGAAACCAGAAAATATTCACATTTGAGAAGCTGAAATCAGAGAATTAGTTTTTTTATTCTTTTAACAAAAAGATTAATCAATAATCAGAAAGCTTGGGGATTATATAATAGTTGACACTAATCAATTAGTCAATTAATCGTTGCACTTCTAGATGCCAAGTCCACTTACAGACAGGTGACACATTTTGAAACATGAAAGTTTGTTTCCCTTTAATGTGTCTCCCTTTGGTAGAATTCTGTCATGAAACATAGTTGTTGGCAGCTCAATATCATCTGATTTAATGTGATGAGGTGAAATAGTCATTTTGAGTAAATGTATATAAATATGTAATTTACCACAGCAAATCCTTGAAAAGTGCTTGAATCTGACTTTGGAAAAGGTGTGAACCCTGATGTTTCTATAAACAGGCTGTTTGACAAACATGTTGTTTGTGAAAGGTTTCCCACATGTTCATTAGACCTTTAGTAGTTTGTGTTAATGGTTCGCCAGTTATAACTTGCATATGTTGCAATTGCTCTGCAATTAAGGACAGCAACAGAGAGAAGTGAGCGAGAGACCCAAAAAGAAAGAGGGAGTCTTGTCATCATATTCATACAATTCATAAAGTTTTGGACATAAACCATCTTTTTGGTGAGACCTTCTATTTGGTTATTTTCATGTGTTTATATAGTAATACAACATTCTGACGTTTTTATATCAGCATTTTTCAGTCATATATCACTCATATTCAGACTTAACCCTTACATTGATAAAGACAAAAATACACAAACATACACATACCCACCCACATACAAAAACACAGACATTTGTATGCTATTATCAGTTTAGTTAATAAAAATTTGGTTAATTTAAAAATTGTCCTCATTTATTTTTTTTCCTGTTTGTGCTAGTATTGTGGTTATGTTGTATACAAAATAACAGAAAATGTACAGAAATGATAGCAAGATTGCGGAACATTAAATCTGGTTTGTTTTAGATGTAAAAAAAAAAAAAAGACAGAGATCCAAAAGGAATTTTGCTGGTCCTGTTGACAAGGTAAGAGATAACATGCAAATCTAAATTCAGGATACTCTATTACGGATACTGTAAAATAAGCATAACGTATACGGCAAGAATGGGATGTAATGACTGGGGATCGAACACCGGATCTCTCGTATCCCAGACAGCTGTAGTATCCGGTCAGCTAAAACATTAGGGTTGAACCTCTGTTGACATACAGCTGTACAGATATGTTACAAGTGTTTGCAAGAACGATATGTACTCTTTAGCGTCAGATATTCAGATTTTACAGGATATCAAAGGATCAATAAATATGCGACATTTTCTCTGTTGAGTATCTAATGTTAGTTTGGGTCCACATATCCAAAATCTCAAAACAGGATACATTAAAGATGCTCCTAATATGTTTACAGATCTGAAAAAATATCTCTAGAAAATTAAATTTTAGGATATTGTATGTATATTTCACGGGTGGGTATCCGGGTTTGGGATTTTTCCGGGTCCAATCTTGTCCGTTTACGGAGATATCTCAAAATAGAATACGTCAAAGATCCGGTGTGTAATCGTCTGGATATTGTCCGTATCTTTGACAAATACAAACGTATCACTACTTTGGATAGTACCGTATTTTTGTGCATTTATTCCAGTGCAAGTCTTCATCGGATATCGTTGCCTGGTCTGACTGCTTTTCTGTGTACTGAACCCTGCCTGTTAATTAATAAAATGTATTATCTTTGGTCAACTGGTGAAGTATTTTGCATTTCTGTCCCTTCCCTTTGAACCTTGTTCCTCAACATTATCAATATTATAATTTTCAAAATACTTTGGCAGTAAAGCTCTACAAAAAAAATCATGCCAATAAATGTGTCAAATTAAACCAAATTAGTTTTATTTAAGATATCTAATGTTGATGCAACAAAACTTTTAGAATTTCCCCACATTGAATTAAAAAATAACAACACAAATCGTTACCCGGCAACAGCTGCTTTGAAGCGGGGCTCTCTGATTCTGATTGGTTTGCTGGTGAACCAATCAGAGAGCTGACAAAGACTTGATGAGATTCAAACATTTTGAAAAAGTTCTGGAATGTTCTATTTGCTTTGATGACAGTCTCTGTCCTTTGATGTGATGACATCACAGAGCTCTGCAGTATATAACAGCCTGAACTGTGTCAGTGCTGCATTCGTTCTCAGTCACGACAGTGTTCAGAGGATTACTTACATTTGGAGATTTGATAGAGATTTGCACAATGTCTTCTTGTGTTTCGACAAGCGATCTACCTGCACAGCAGAACAATGGAAATGAGTCTTGGGAGAGTGAGGAAATGTCGACTTTTGTGTTAAAGATCGACCCACCAGCCCCCAAAAAGAAGAAGAACAAGAAGAAGAAGAAGAACAGGGCAGACATGATTCTGGACGATGAGCCGTCCAAGTGGCACCCCAGCCAAGCAATAACTGGAGTTCCTGCTGGGTACTACGAGCAGGACGACATCGACTGCAGGGACATGGGTTTCAACAGGTCAAAGAAGAAGGAGGACCCTGAGCCACATGTCACTCAGCCCCAGGACAACACTACGGAGGACTCTACAGTGAGTCCATCTCCCCAGGCCCCTGTGAGGCGCACATGGGATCAGGTGGTGCCTGGACCAGTGCCAAAGCAGCCTCAGCCAAAGGCTCCTCAGCCAGAGGCTCCTCAGCCAGAGGCCCCTCAGCCAGAGGCCCCTCAGACAGAGGCCCCTCAGCCAAAGGTCCCACAGCCAGAGGCTCCTCAGCCAGAGGCTCCTCAGCCAAAGGCCCCTCAGCGAAAGGCTCCTCAGCCAGAGGCCCATCAGACAGAGGCCCCTCAGCCAAAGGCCCCACAGCCAGAGGCCCCTCAGCCAATGGAAACTCCGCCAGAGGCCCCTAAGCCACATGTCACTGAGCCCCAGCACAACACTGAGAAGACCAAGGATATAACAGAGGACTCTACTGTGAGTCCGTCTCCCCATCCCCCTGTGAGGCGCACATGGGCTCAGGTGGTGCGTGGACCAGTGCCAAAGCAGCCTCAGCCAAAGAGTCCTCAGCCAAAGGCTCCTCAGCCAAAGGCCCTTCAGCCAAAGGCTCCTCAGCCAGAGGCACGTAAGCCAAAGGCCCCTCAGCGAAAGGCTCCTCAGCCAGAGGCCCATCAGACAGAGGCCCCTCAGCCAATCGAGGCTCAGCCAGAGGCCCCTAGGCCACATGTCACTGAGCCCCAGGACAACACTGAGAAGACCAAGGATATTACAGAGGACTCTACTGTGAGTCCTTCTCCCCAGCCCCCTGTGAGGCGCACATGGGCTCAGGTGGTGCGTGGACCAGTGCCAAAGCAGCCTCAGCCAGAGGCTCCTCAGCCAAAGGCTCCTCAGCTAGAGGTCCCTCAGCGAAAAGCTCCTCAGCCAAAGGCTCCTCAGCCAGAGGCCCATAAGCCAAAGGCCCCTCAGCAAAAGGCTCCTCAGCCAGAGGCCCATCAGACAGACGCCCCTCAGCCAAAGGCCCCAAAGCCAGAGGCCCCTCAGCCAATGGAGGCTCAGCGAGAGGCCCCTAAGCCACATGTCACTGAGCCCCAGGACAACACTGAGAAGACCAAGGATATTACAGAGGGCTCTACTGTGAGTCCGTCTCCCAAGCCCCCTGTGAGGCGCGCATGGGCTCAGGTGGTGCGTGGACCAGTGCCAAAGCAGCCTCAGCCAAAGGCTCCTCAGCGAAAAGCTCCTCAGCTAGAGGTCCCTCAGCCAGAGGCCCGTAAGCCAAAGGCTCTTCAGTCAGAGGCCCCTCAGTCAGAGGCTCCTCAGCCTAAGGCTCTTCAGTCAGAGGCTCTTGAGTCAGAGGCTCTTCAGTCAGAGGCTCTTCAGTCAGAGGCTCTTCAGTCAGAGGCTCCTCAGTCAGAGGCTCTTCAGTCAGAGGCTCTTGAGTCAGAGGCTCCTCAGCCTGAGGCCCCTCAGCCAGAGGCTCCTCAGCCAGAGGCTCCTCAGTCAGAGGCTCCTCAGTCAGAGGCTCCTCAGCCAGAGGCCCCTCAGCCAGAGGCTCTTCAGTCAGAGGCTCCTCAGTCAGAGGCTCCTCAGCCTGAGGCCCCTCAGCCAGAGGCCCCTCAGCCAGAGGCTCCTCAGCCAGAGGCTCTTCAGTCAGAGGCTCTTCAGTCAGAGGCTCCTCAGTCAGAGACTCTTCAGCCAGAGGCTCCTCAGTCAGAGGCTCCTCAGCCTGAGGCCCCTCAGCCAGAGGCTCCTCAGCCTGAGGCCCCTCAGCCAGAGGCTCCTCAGTCAGAGGCCCCTCAGCCAGAGGCTCCTCAGCAAGAGGCTCCTCAGCCAGAGGCTCTTCAGTCAGAGGCTCCTCAGCCAGAGGCTCCTCAGCCACATGTCACTGAGCCCCAGGACAACACTGAGAAGACCAAGGACATTACAGAGGACTCTACAGTGAGTCCGTCTCCCCAGCCCCCTGTGAGGCGCACATGGGCTCAGGTGGTGTGTCCCAGAAAACCCCAGCACCACACGCCTGAATCAACATCCAAGGCTGAGCCTGGACCAGTGCCTACAGGGGCACAGGAGCAGCCCGCAGAGGCTCAGAAAGAGACACAGGCTGTGGAGGAGCCAACAGAGCCTCAGCAGGACTGTGGTGATGAGAAAGCTGTTCTTCAGATCAGCCCTCAGGACACTGATGAGGCCCCAAAGACAGCACAATCTCCTGAGGACAAACAGGAGCCCATGTCTGGACTTGAGAGCAGCATCACTGCTGTGGTGAGTGAAGGAGACAGTAATGAGGACCACAGTGATCCTGCAGCCACAGCAGCCCCTGACATGGCCCAAGTCCTCTTTGAGGAGAATTACAGACTCAAGGCTCATCTGGACGGAGCATATTGGAACCTGCAGATGCAGGCACACATGTTTGAGCAGGACAAAAACTACTTCCTTATTGAGATTAAGAAGCTGCAGGATGATCTCCATGAGGCAAAGGAGGGCCAGGAGAGCCTGAAGAAACAGCTGGAGGAGGAAAGATCCAGCCGGCAGGCAGAGGGGTGTACCACCACAGCGCCATCCAGTGGAGATGCCCTGCAGAGCAAGGACAGCCAGTGCGATGCCAAGAAGGCCTGTTTCTTGGCAGACCTGGTCACAGAGAATAAGACCCTCAAGGCAGATCTCAGCCAGGCTGAAGCCAACCTTGAGAGGGAGAGACAGGAGACCAGCGAGATAGCAGAGGAGCTGAAAAAAGCCAAAGATGACCTCCTCCAGAAGGAGCGTGAGTGGGAGAAGGACAGACTTCAGCTGCTTTTGTCCCAGATGGACGAAAGGGCCGAACATAAGACCGCCCTGGATCAGGCTAACAACACCATCAAGAACCTCAAAAAGCAGCTGGAGGAGAAAACCAGTCTGCAGGCAAAAGACAAGGAGGAGATGTCCAGCATGGAGGCCACCCTGATCCAGGCCTGGAAAGACCAGCTGGAGATGAAGACCAAATGGGAGGACGAGAAGTCTGACCTCCTGGCTGAGCACAAAAAAGAGACCTCCAAGCTACAGGAGGAACTGGCCAAGGCCAAAAAGGACAGCCAGTGGGATGACAACAAGGCCCGTTTTCTGTCTGACCTGGTCACAGAGAACATAACCCTCAAGGCAGATCTCAACCAGGCCAAAGAGGACCTTAACAACAGGACTCAGCTGTGGGAAGAGGAGAAGTCCAATTTCATAGCTGAGTCCTGCAGGTTTGAAGGAGATCTGAAGCAGGCCAAAGCCGACCTTGTGAGGGAGAGACAGCAGCAGAATGAGATATCACTCACGCTCCAGAAGCAGAAGGACACAATCAGCCAGATGTCCGAGGAGCTGAAAAAAGCCAAAGATGCCCATTTCATGGATAAGTGTGCGTGGCAGAAGGACAGAGTTCGGCTTTTAACCTCAAAGGACACCATCAGGAACCTAAAAAAGCTGCAGCAGGAGGAGAAAAAGTCTGACCTCCTGGCTGAGCATATAAAAGAGACCACTGAGCTACGGGAGGAGCTGGCCAAGGCCAAAAAGGAGGAGGAGAAAACTGTACTCCTTGAGGAAAGCTCCAACATGAAGGTCACCCTGAAGCAGGGCGAGCAGGAGCAGGAGAGGACCGTCGTCTCTGAGTCCATCAACACCTCCAGGCAGACTCTGGAGGAGGTGGAGGAACAGAGCGCTGAATCTTCTGACAGACTCATGGAGAAGCTGAGCAACGTTGAGGCCCAGCCGGCAGAAGCTCAGAAGAAGAAAAAGAATCGTTTAATGAAGTGGGCCCAGAAGGTCTTCAGAAGGAAGACTTGAGCTCCCTCTTCAGCTGATGTCCAGCTCAGGGAGTGCTCATCTAAAAGAAAAAAAAAACGTTTTGTTTTTTTTAAAAAAAGTAATAAAATAAAAATAATAATAATAATAATGACAAAAAAAATTCTCGTGCATCTTGAGTTCACTCATTTCACCTTAATTTCAGGTTGAGTCTACACTGATCATGAACTCTGAGAGTGTTTTTTATTTTACATCCTGGGATAAATTTTTCACATTAACGTGTGTGCATTATGGTTGAGGCTGTTTGGTAAGAGGTAACGCTTTTATAAATTTGACCTTGGACAGACAGACAGACAAACACAAACAAACATACAACAAATGTCATTAAGTCTCATTTCATAAACAATAAACATCTCATGTCCCATAATGAGACATTATCAGGAGACTCAGACAAAGAATTAGCTTGAAAGCTCCGAGTGAATTTAGACCTCAGAGATGATGACAACAGAAGAGCTCATGCATCTGACTCTGTCCAAGGGAAATGCATTATCTATCATCATTTCCTTTAAGGTAATATTCTCCAACTGATCTTCAAACTATACTGATTAATTTGTTCATCAAAATTATTATTCTATGAATTAAGGCTTTGAGAGGGATTGATACCTTTCTATCATATCTGACCTTTAACCTTAGCTTATCTTTAAACACCAAAATGTCCCTTTGTCACAGATTCAAGGGAAAACTGTCGCCATATTTGTTCCAACAGCTGTATGAGTAAATCACTTTTTTTTTTTACCTTGTTTTATGTATTGGTAAACTGTACAAAGGTTGTTGTAAATTTTACAGTAACTTACTGGCAACAAGGTCCCAGTCTGTAACTGTAAATTTTTTTACAGTAGCATTTTTATTACAGTAAAATTACTGTATTTTCAAAAACAGCATCCTTACTTTTACAGTATCTTATCTCACAGTATTTTATTCTACAACTTTTTAGATATTTCATATTACAGTAAACTTGCTGTATTTTGTTTATATTACTATATCTTTAACTATTTTACTGATCATTTATGAACAAGTTATGATTTTATTTGAAAAAAAAAAAAAAAAACATACCTAAATCTTTTATCCAATAAAATACATTTACTCAAAAATGTGAAACATATACCCAAAGAAATCTTGCCTAATATTGGTCAATTTTCCTGGGCAAAATGGAATTTTCTCTTAGATTAGATTAGATGTACTTTATTAATTCCCTTGGGAAAACTCCCACAGGGAGTTCCCTGATTTTGATCTATTGGCCTTCTCAGTAATTACTGGTATAGACATTTTGTGCTATGTATCTGTGGATTTTTTGGTAAAATGCTGTTAATTTTACAGAAATCAGCATGTTTTCCTCAAGTCTTAAGCCATTTATGGTAATTTACAGCATAGAATTTTACAGTGAGTAGCTGTAGATTTTATGCAGTTTTTATACTTTTAAGTTTACAAAAATCAGTTTTTGGTTTCAAAAACAAAAATCAAGGTTTTATGTCAAGTCTTTTCTACAAGGCTGTAGTAAATAGACTTTTCTTCACATCATTTTGACCTGAAGCAGATATTTCTGCCCAACAAAGTGTCAAGGTACACGTTCAGAAAAGTGAAAACTATCAGACAGTTTTATCTGAGGCTGTGTGTGTGCAGTGATGGTCCAGTGTCCGTCCTGCTGAGCTCATGAGCCGAAGGTGCAGGAAACAGGCTGGGAAATAAAAGCACTGTTATTATTTAAAAAAAATAAATAAATCAAGAACATAATCTGAAATTTCAGTTTCAGATGTTATTTTATTTAAGCTTTCTTTTTTTTAATTACACAATTGTTGGTCCGGATTTAGCTCCATACAAAAGTGGCCTGATTTTGACTTTTTTGCTCGTATGTGACCTGAATCTGATCTTTTTCTGATGGTCTGAACAACATAAATCTGATTTTTTAAATCAGACCCAGGCCACTTTCATATGTAGTCCTGAACCAGATACACATCTGATGTTTCTCAAAGCAGCCTCACTCTGAAAGCTCATTTCATCTGACTTTTATGTTACTGAGTGTGACGAGAAGATGGCCCATCTTCCAAAAGCAAAATAGTAACACGATGTCTTTGCCTAACTTCAGAGCATTGATAATTTCAGCAGGAGTTTCTCACCCCTGCCCCTGACTTACAGGCAGAGAGGTCTTAAAGTGGGACTTTTCAGAGTGATTTGAATCACATGAGAATGATAAAAATATATTATCATCAGTATATTTATATACCAGTTTATTAACTTATGTACATGGCTTTAAATATCTTCCCTTTAAATACAGAAACAACAAGGTTTTCTTGTTTTTAATTAAACTTGTGCAGCAGCTGGATCCTCCTGATTCAGTGTCTGTAATCAGACAGATCCAACTCTCCCAAAGTGTCACGGCCCAATCAGCATCCTTTAAGGGAGGAAGAGGAGGGAGCTGTGAGCGAGGCGACAGCAGGAAGTGACTGCTCATACAGAGATTAGCATGGATGCTAACAGCTTCAGTTCAAAGGTTCAGTTTCGTCAGATGTAGACCGTATTTCTCTATTAAATGGAAACCAAACAACAGTGAGAGCAATTCTCCACAGAAATGACATTTCAAGTCCACGTCAAACATGTTTTGTTGAGAGTTTGTTCTATCATGTTGTGGCTCACTTTTATAAATTACATTACGGCACTAGCACTCGCCTATTACATCATCTGATTGGCCTGTTATTAATGCGACTGATGGCACAATCGTCCAATCATCGGTTGGACGTGCTCCTCAAAGATTCTGTCCATTCTCAAACACTTTTAATGGGCTGTTATTTAGACAAACCAATGAAAAATATTGAACAGTCTGTCTGGTGTGTCAGGTCACCCTCCAACCTGAGTTCACCAAAATGGTGGGGTGGAAATTAAAACTAATTATTGCAGTGATTCATTTCACAATAAATTTAGTTATTTTCATGAGTTAATATGTCCTCGTAACTTCTACATAAAATATCAATACTATGTACCAATAGAACCTCTTTACTTCTATTTATACAAAAAATGTTGTTTATAAATTAATCAATCCATTTATAATCATTTGTAATAACCTTAGTTTGTCTTTTAAAAAATGAAACAACACAGTGGCAGAATTTAGTTTTTTGTCCTGTTTATTTTATTGAAGAATTAAAAACAGTAAACATCCAAAATCATTTAAGTTCCACCAGAAGAGAAAATGTGTCACAATGAAAGACAAAGAAAGCTGTGAACCACACCGCACACTGACTTTGATTTCACTCCCTACTTTGACAAGCCAACTAGCCAATCAGAGTTGAACATTTTTGAATGGCAGACCAATAAAGGGGACCAGGGTTGCTCATTTGTCCGCACACCTGCCTGGAGTATTTTGTGCCCCATATTTGAGAACCACAGTTTCATATGTACTGATTTCATTTATGAAGTTCTAAAAGCAAAGACCTATGCACAAAACTGCCAAAATTTGGTTGCACTATAGCCGATTGCCTTCCTCAATCAGTTTTCTTTTCCAGTTTCCAAATTGCTTGAATCCTAAATGATAAATAGCCTTTAGAGACTGGGTTCAATTGATTTGTATTCAGGGTCCCAACTTTGCAAAAAACAAAAAAACAAAAAAAACAAAACAAAGCCACCAAAAATACGGTTTCTCTTTCAGTTGATAGCTCAAGCTTTAGACATTTGTGCTGAAATAGTCTGTCTGAAAATGTTCCCTTGATGATGTCACTAACAGAGAGTTGATGGGACATGTCTTGGTATACACCTGCAGCCACAGTAAACATTAGAGCACAAAGATAAAAAGCTTAAGCCACAGCTACTTTTGAGAAGAGAGTGGCTGGAAACAGTTAGAACAGGCTGTTCTAAGCAAGGCTGAAACAGAGGGGTTTACAGGCACACCAGTATTTAATGTTAAAGTGGTTTTTCATCAAGATATGACAGAAATTCTTAGGACGACTGGGACCTGCACAATCCTGTGAAATTTTGGTAAAATAAGGGACCTTCACAAAACTAATGTGGGATGATGTCACTTAAACTACATCCATGTTACATGTTAGTGCCTGATGCTTGAGTACACACATTCGTTCCTGTTGTTGTCTCTTTGTCTCGCTGATGGATTGACATGGTTCCAGCTCAGAGCAGAATAATGGAGGTTCTCTGGGACCTGGTCACCCTGGTCATGATAAAAACAGAATTATTAGAGGCTCATTGTACGTGCAGTCTGTGACTATATTGAACTACATCAAACTGTGACGTGGTTCAAAAGGTTGGAGGCACTGGACTGAGGTTCATATTTTCTGCTTCCTCAGTAAATGACAGGTTGTGCTTGACCACTCCTCATTCTGAAACAAACACAGCCCTGAGCATTAACAGAAGTGTTTAATGTGCAGTAAACCTACATGTTTACTGCACATTAAACGTCGACACCAGGACTGTTTGTATGTCCACTCCATGGCATGAATCTTACCAAAAAGAAAGATGACTTGAAGTTATTTTTTTGCAACTAAACTTCACTGAAAGAGATTGGCATAGATGTTTAAAAATCCAGCAGCAGTTTTTATCAGATTTTAACATGCAAAAGTACAATAGATCTACAGTTCTTCCGGCTCAAAACGGAAGAACTTCAGTCCAGTTTTGGATCCATCACCCAACCAGGGATGTGCGTGTCAACTTTATCTTTAACAGATCGTAACCACATGTCTTTATTAAAAGAAAAACAAACATCAACACAACAAACTTCTCTGTAGTAAGGATATTTTCACTCCACTTCTAACATGTTTTAATGATTTTTTTTTTAATAAAGTGGCTCTTGTTCTGTAGCACAGTCGTCCCCGCCTACACAATTATCTGATTCACCCCTAATGAATATGATTGACGGGACAATCAACTGTCAGATATGTTTCTAAAAGGTTCTGCATGACCCAAACACTTTTCATGGACTCTACCCCAAATAATGAAACATTTTTTTTTTTATCAAGATCAGTGGCGGCTTGTCAATGGGGGGCGCTGGGGCGCCGCCCCCCCTCCAAAATTCAACAGTGAAAGTCTACTTAAACACAACATAATTTGTCTTTAAATTATAAAAAATAACGGATAAAAACATTTATTTTTACCACACAGTAATAGTCTGTCAGCAGCACCTGTCACCATTCAATAAAAGGGGTTTCACAATGTTTTTATGTAGTAACTGTGTTGTGAATACATAGTTTACGTACAGAGGGGCGCCGGTCTAATGGGTGTCTATGTAAGTCCTTAAACTTTTGCTCAGCATGTGACCTGAGGCGTCTTTGGGATTGGCCGCTTAGACTTTGCCCCAGGGGCGCAGGCAATTGTGCCCCGGACACTCCCACTTTGACTGGCAGCAAATCAGTATTGTTTTGGTGTTCGTTTTCCTTGTGTGACTGGACAAAGAACGCTGTCAATCATATCCACACGTCACCGCAGCAGATATGATTAACTCATGCGCAAGCATCTCACATATCCTCACGCGTCCGACCGATGCTCCCATACACCGAGGAGGCTTCGTCCAGAGATCCATCAGAGGATCACAGAAGAGGTGAGATTGCATTAGAGAAGAAAATCAGTAAGAGGCTGTGCTGCACTGAAGATTAGATTAGGATGTGTCTTTCCTAGTAGACATAACATAATTCAAGGGGCAAAGTTTTCCATTTTATGTCACACATGGCACTAAACTATAGATCAGGAGCCACAAAATGAGTTTACCAAGAAGATATAAATTCTTTGTTCAGTAGAACATTATCCTTTTGCAGACTTAAGTTCTCAAAAATCTATGTAGTTTTCAATTCTTGCATATTTTACAAGAACAACATACTTTTAGGAGGAATTGGGGCTTTTATTGGGTGGGTAGGAATTGACAAAATTGATGCATTATTTTGTTTACAATATTATATAAAGGGACCTATAAAAATATATTTTAAAAAATCATTGCAAAGCAGGAACAAGATAGGAGAAACTGTAATACACAAATGCATGCAGATTATTGCAGAGGTTTTTTTGCAGTGCTCATTAAATATTACTGTTACATTGTGTAAAAGCCTTTGAAAAATTACTAAAAGAAGAATTGATAATGCTATCAAGTTATGTGTTACAATTTACTGGTGAAAACAGTGGGGTTTTATTAGTCCCAAAAGTGTAAACGTCACAGATTCTTTACCTCTTAGATGTATGTCCATTACAGAATTATTTTTTAATCCACTGGAGCTTTTAGATTTGACACTTACCTTGTACCTTCCCAGCTTGTACCATTGTGCACAGTATAAAATCAACGAAAACAGACCAACAAAATGTATATCTTGTCTTTAAATGTTGTAGTTTTATTATGGCAACTAAACATGTGATAAAAAAAATAGTAAATATCAATATAAATATATATAGTATTGTCATTATATATCATTGTATACCATATGTTTAGTTGCTATAATAAAAAGTTCTATTTGGATACAAAAATTATTCATTCTGTTGGTCGTTTTTGCTGACTGAATACTGCACGTAACAGTACAAAGTAAAAGTATTCAAAAGCTCCAGCAGATGGAAACAGACTCCTGTAATGTAAAGTTTATTTTTTTCACTTTTTGAAATTTGAAGTAATTTTGCTGAAAACTATAAATGTCATCCAAACACTGACAGCCTCCATTTCAGCTGTGAGAACCAGTCAGCTGGTGTGAGCCGTCTGCCCTTTGAGCTGCATGCTTGTATCTGATTTTTTTTTCTTATTTATTTATTTTTTTTTCTTATTTGTTTTGTTTTGTTCATACTTTTTACAGTTAATCTATACCAAAACTGTATCACATAGTTTTACCTTTAGTTTTAAAGCATCAGTTTAGTGGTACATAAGATTCTGTTTGTGTTTACAATCTTGAGCCATGAGACATCATGTATAAAATAAGACACTGTTCAGCTGACACAAGAAATGTTCATAAAATAGTGAAACTGACATAAATTACAGCTTTATTTTATGGGAGCAGGTTAAACTTTGGCTGTTTTATTGATTTTTTTCAGTAAATACTGATGTTAACTTCTGGTAATAAAATGTGCTTTTCTATGTATTTTTTAATGACAGATTCACACAGGACCACACCATGTTTCCTGAAGATTCCCTCAGCAGCACCTTGAAGGCCGACCCAGTGCTCAACTAAAGCTGAAGACAGAGCTCAGTCTTATGTACAGCAAGGAGGAGTTCAAGGCCTGCTGTGGTGCTGTGGATCTTATCCTGTTGTTGATGGAAAATAATCTTGGAGAGGTATTTTCAGAGACTGTCACTCTGCTAAAGATCCTCATCACCACACCCATGACCACTGCAGAAGCTGAGGTGCTTCTCAGAACTTTCCTCAGAAACACCATGAACCAGGACAGGCTGAATGCACTGGCCATGCTGTCAATGGAAGAGAGACTGGTGACGGATATGATGGACTTCAGTCAGAGGGTCACTGAGAAATTTGCAGCCCAGAAGGAAAGGAGGGCAAAATTTCTGTTCAAATAGTGCATTGTATTGTGATTATGTTTTGTCTTTAGTTTCTTTTCACTGTAGTATGGAGAGCTTCTTTGGTTTGTTTCCTCCAAAGCTGCGCCCCCCTTAAAATTTTTGGCACCAGCAGCCACTGAAGGGGACCCGTTTTGAAGATGTGGACGACATCAAAAAGGCCGTGACGAAGGAGCTGTGGAGGATCCCGGAAGAATCCTTCCAGGAGTGCATGAAAGCGTGGTAGAGAAGGATGGGAAAGTGCATTAGACTCCAGGGGGATTACTTCGAAGGGGAAAACTTGTACTTTGTAGTTTGGATTCTAAATAAATCTTTTGTGACACCAGTCCTGGAACTTATCTGACACACTTCCTATATCTACAAGCAGGTGTCACAAGTGGTATTTATACATATTTATTCATATGTTTTTCATTGCTAGAGTGTGTTCAGAATAATTAATGAACAAGAAACCTCCTCAGTATCAGAATCTATGGTCCAGTTGTGTTCTTGGTCCGTCTGAGATTCTTCATTGGTGCTTCTGCCCCGTTATTACCCCTTCCCCACCTGGGCCCCATCCGCTCTGACTGGTTGACCCCACTCCAATTAGGCTTAAACCAGTGATGAAACAATGGTATGACATTGCACCAGTTTACGGAGGGGGTGTAGTCACAGGTGTTTGCTTGGGTGGTTAACTGTTCTTAGAGTCCTGTGCCCAATAAAGGCGTATCGCAGTTTTATTTGCTTGATGTTTCTGTGATGACAGAACAATGTGAATGGCTGGACATAATGGAATAATGGAAAAATCCACGCAGATTGTGTTCATACATTGCTCAAAAAGTTGCAAGGCAGGAACAAAGACTGCAGCTACAGCCCCAACTAGAGGCAGGATGCTATATTACACAACACTTGGCAGGTTTTGGTCCACCTGATTAGGTGCAATGTGAAAGACATCAACATTAAACATACAGGGAGTGGTTTGTAAGGGAAGGAGATGCAGAAGTTGAAACTTTGGACCTTCAAATAAAGACTGTGGGTCCGCAGAAACAGGCACAGATGCTTCTGAGCAAATCATGGAGGATAGCATTGATTCTGGCAGCAGATCGACTTTCTTTAGCCGTTTTATTATTATTAATGTATTAGTTATTTTCTATTTATCTACGCCCCAGTGCTGAATGATCTATGGCCAGCTGCTGGTCCATGGTGTGACAGTTGAAGAGCCCTGTTTTAAAGACAAATTACATCTAAACACAGATGCTAATAGGTCGGCTATTGCAAGGAGGCAGAAACAGAACACATCCAGGCTTATTGCTTCACACTGGAGTAAACACATTGATTTGGTGAGTCATCTGGAAGTCTTCTTGAGCGGCTGACTTTGTCCAAGTTCAGAGCAGCATAATGGAGATTCTCCTGATGTTGGTTACTCTAGACACACACATACAAGAGAAAGAGAAAAGTCATTAAATAGGTTCAGTAATGAGTCCGACAACACAGAGGAGAGTTAACAGATCTCCACTTACAGTTACCTTGTTTTAATGTCTCTGAGTTTTTTTCTTTTTACCCATTTGTAAATTTAAAGCACTCTTGTTGGTGCTGAGGTCAGACTACACAATATTTCCGTAGCCATAAAGTCACAATGTGACTTACATAATGAGCATGACAGACTACCGGTTAAGACCCACTGCATGGAACAACTGATGTGATGATGGGAGAAGGAAGAGGAACAACACTGAAGTCCACAAACAAACACACTGTATTTAGAGAACAGGACTTTAGTTTTTATGTACAGATGTGATGTTGATGAGATGTTAGATTTAAGCAGTCACTCTCCATGTTCCTCCGCTGTTTCCCTCCAACATTTCTCTGTTGACAGTCTGTGGCAGCACCTCTATAACACATTGGAGAGGGATTCTGTTTTTCAGAGCTTTGCAAACTTACCTACTGTCTCTCAGCTCTCAAGTCATCAACCCTGGTTTGTTTACATCCATGATTGTTGTACATGCAGAGCTCACTGTGCTCTCATTGGTCAATGTCTCTGATGTAGAGGAACAGATCGTAGGAGGCACAACAATAATAAAACCTGATAGACTTTCAAGTCGTGAGACGTCCCAGACTGGCCTGTTGTTGTGGATCATTATGACACTACATGAGACAGGAGAGACACTTTCTGTGATCGATGGGTCCCAAATCCCTACGACTGTCGGGTTGGGTCATAATCGTGCATAAAATCATGTAGTCTGACCCCAGCATTAGTCTGGTATTTTGTTTTACCATGAACTGTCGTGATGAGTGTTCCAGTCCAGCTCAGGCTGTCACATGTCGATGTGTCCTTGGGCAAGACACTAAACCTTAAGCTGCTGCATCAGTTATTTGTAAATGGGCACAAAAGAATGACTGTGTCATTGTGTAGATAGGTAACTTGTGCAGGGGTCAGACTACATGATTTAGGCACGATTATGGTCGGATCCAACAGTATGGAAAATGAGTTTTGTGTAGTATGTCATAATGACTGACAACTACAGACTGTCTGAGACGCCACACAAGTATGCACAAGATAGTCTAGAGAGTTTGATTTTTGTCCTGTCTCCATGTCAGAGACGTTGTCCAATGAGAGCACACAGAGCTCTGCTCATGCGACAGTCACAAAATGTTTGCAAAGCTCTGCAAAAGAACATCCCTGCCCTTATGATGTGTTTGAGAAGAGCTACTACAGACTGAGAAGAGAAATGTTGGAGAGACACAGCAAATGCAACACAGTGAGTGAGTGTTTACATTTATCAGCAAACTTACTCCGTAATAATATACAAAAATGGTTTAAAGAAAGAGAAAGTGGTTATAATTTAAGAAGGAGGAGGGAATCTCTTACAATCCAAAGTGCGCACCACACTCAAAAGCATGTGCATATCTGTCAATGGGGTGAGGTTGTGGAATAATTTACCTGTAACGATCAAAGAAAGTAAACACATTGCTGAATTCAAAAGACAGTTTAAATTTCTCACATTAGAAAACTATAACAATTGAGGTGAAGGTGGTCCAAATGTTTCATTTCCACTTTAAGAGGTTGTACTGAATTGTTTAGCCATAAAGTCTTCATTTTTTTTCCTTATTTAAAATATTTTCTTGTATCATATTTTCAGTATATATTGTTTTTTATTACCAGAACTAACTACCTCAGATGAATCAAGAGTTTCTCATTTGGACAAATGACTTTGATCAAATAAACAGTAGCCGTGTTAGAAAATTAAGATGTATAAAAGGGGAAGGTAAACATAAGTTAGCTTCTTCCTTCTCCTTTTTTGAACATGTAGAGACCTTTAATTTATTTATTTTCTGTGAGAAATGTCATGTGAAAAATGCTTCCTTGTTGGTTCTCATGTTCAAAAATAAATTTCATTTCATAACACATTCAACATAACGTTTGGAGATAAACTAAAACACTGCTCTCTAAATACAGTTTGTTTGCTGTCTTCAGTGTTGCCTCTCCTCCTTCCACTGTCATCATGTCTGGCTTTATATGCTGTTGGGTTCAGTCTTGTAGTCTGTCATGTTTGTCTGGCAAGATACAGCACATTAGGCTCTGTGGTCACCTAATCTGACCATTCAGTTCTGGAATACACCTATTTTTGCTTCTTGGACATATCTTCAGTGATGAACCCGAGCTCAGATGATGTTTCGGGTCTTGTCCATCAGACACCCTCACATGTGCGACCCAGTCAGGGATGACCAGTCCCCTACTTGTCTACAAGTGGCCCACTCCTCAAGATTTAGAGCCATCCTGAGGCTTTTTCAGGAGCCTCTAAGATGTTCTTCATGGCTCGTTTACACAGCTGACCTTTTACTCGAAGAAGTATGAGGGTTCGGTACAATGACTGGCAAGCAAAATCATGGCACCCAAATTTCACTGGTTTGTCGCTGGCCTCTCCCGCCATTGTTCCTGCACTCCAAAGACCATTTTAACGTATTTAGCCCTCTTTCCCTTGTTGGCCTCTTCATTCTCTGACAAAGGTGATGGACTGCTTGTGAACAAATGTCAAAAAATTCTTTAAAAGAAATCCTGGATCTGCAGCCAGAAAAAAGAGATGGCCCATCATCAGCCAGTTTTTGTGGAGAGCTCCAACTATTGGTGGATTGCCTTTGCAGTTTGAGCAGAAAGTTTGAATGGCATCGACAATCAAGCAGAAAATAAATACATGTTTTGTTTGACAGCTGCTGAGTTAAAGGTTTTATCTCCGTTTTTCTGAAGTAGGGTTGCTGGAGACCCAAGGTACCAGTAAATATGACTGCCAATAAAGGAACTTTCAAGCGTTGTCCCTGGGTCGAGATAACAGGGGTGGAGGGTCACTGGTACATAGCAGTACATGGTGCCACTGTAAGTCTTGTAATTAACCCACTTATAAGTCAAAACTACTCAAAGAAACTACATTGGCTCAACAACAGTACAGTAAGATCATTTAGAGTATTGAGATTATGTTGGGACATAGGGGTTATGTTTCCCTCCGCCATCAGCTGGTCAGGTCATCAGAGGAAACAACAAACACTAAACTTCACTAAAGCTGAACTGAAAATAAGTGATTTTGAGTCTAGTATTGATGATGTGCTGTTGGTTGTGGATACAAAAGGATATGAACTGGAGCACACAGATGAGAACTTAAGCAGATGGAGTCACAGATAGAAAGAGGATGGAGAACGAGGGAGCAGGACGGATCACAAGTCACCTGGTGTTGCAGATGCTGAAGGTCCACTGCTGTGGGACTTGGTAACACGGCTTCTCCTGGACCGTTCATCTGAGCTCTTTCGTTTCATTAAGCCTTCAAAATGCTGTCATGTGTCAAAGTTCTGGATGAATATCGCCTTCCAGGGACAAAGCTTGCAAGTTCCTTTATTGGCACTCAGAATTGTAAATGTTTCAGAGTACCATGGCCCTCGAGTGACCCCACTTCAAAAAACCTGAACTCTTTACCCCTTTAAGCATTTAACAAAAACTAAAGTAACCCCTACTCCTCATGTCCCAAGTGCTCTCTAAATATCTGTATTTCATTTTTTTCTTTTTTAAATAACATTAAAATCTTGGCGGGTGGCACAGTGGTGCAGCAGGTAGTGCACGTGCCTCAGAGCAAGAAGGTCACCGATTTGATCCCCGGGTCGGGCAGGGCCTTTCTGTGTGAAGTTTGCATGTTTTTCCCATGCATGTGTGGGTTCTCTCCGTTCACTCTGACTTCCCTCCACAAACCAAAAACAAGCTCATTAGGTTGATTGGTGACTCTAAATTGCCCTAAGGTATGAGTGTGAGCATGAATGGTTGTCTGTCTCTCTATGAGGCCCTGAGATCGACTAGGACCGGTTCAGAGTGTACCCTGTCTCTCGCCTAATGACAGTTGGGATAGGCTCCAGGCCCCCCGCTACGCTGAAAGGGATAAACGGTATAGAAAATGAATGAATGAATAAAATCTTGGCAGAAAATACCTGTGCATTAGAAGGAGAAGAAGCTGATGTTCCTGAAAAACAATAAAAAAACATTTAATGCCAAAATCAAGATTTAATAGGATGACCCACCAGGTAGAATCATTTACTAAATTTACCTCCACAGTTGCAGCTCTTTTTCTTGCAACAGAAAAATAAAACTGAGGCCAGAAAAAGACAAAGGATGGTGTTGAATATCAAAGCTCCACCCAGGACATACACCAGGACTGCAGACTGTTCCTCATCTGTAGAGACGGACACCAGGACACAGTGATGCTTTACAGAGTTTGACTTAAATCAGGTTGAGCTGAATCAGGGTAACATTTTTTTGATAGTACAAGTTGCAGCTGTAACTTTTTTAACATAAAAATGACA
>JBAMNC010001941.1:0-83930 GCA_037902135.1 Cetoscarus ocellatus
TGGATAAGAAAAACGGATTTTATGTGACATTGCCTAGTAATGCTTCAACAAACGTATATCCAAATAACAAAATATGGAACTATCGGACAAAATTAGCAAAACCTATCATTTTGAATGAGCCATATGAAGTGGGGATAATCGAATTCCAATATCCAAGAAACTGGTTAACATTCCCACCAAGTGATGGAGATGTGACTGTCGTCAATATGAAAACAAAAGAGGAAATCGTATTAACACTTGCCCCTGGGTATTATGAATCAGTGCAAAGAGTAGTGAAAGAATTTAATTCAAAATGCGTCACTATGAGTGCGACAGCACGTATAAATCTACACTACAATCCTATAACAAATCATATTTTCATCACTGGCGCTGAAGGATTGCCCTTAACATTTAGAGGCAGACTTGCTGAAATTTTGGGTTTTGATCCTGAAACCCCTTTCATTGTGCATGACATAGCCATTTATAAAAAACCGTCTATAGCGCCTCACCCTGCAGACATTTTTGGAGGGAGTTATAATTTATTTGTTTATACTGATATTGTGGATTTCCAACTAGTGGGAGACAGCTATGTACCGCTCCTGCGCTGTATAAATGTGTCTGATGAAGAACGTCGTATGCCCACTTTAACTTATGACAAGCCGCACTACACGTCGCTCTCAAAGTCGGTCATAGACGACATAGAGATCTCTATAAAAAACGACCAAAACAAACATACCCCATTCAGATATGGAAAAGTGGTTGTCAAACTACATTTTAGACCGGTGAGGAGTGGATACTGAAACACAGAGAATGGCCCACCGTCTATACACCCGTGATGACAGTAAATACATATCATACTATATGAATCAAGCAGGCGGGGATCTTCCAGGATTTACTGGTGCAAGCACCCAGTATGGCCATGGATTGGGGGGTTTATTTCGCAATCTGTTTAGAATGGCTGTGCCATTGTTGAAAAGGGGGTTCCATATAGCAAAGCCTCATTTAAAAACAGCTGCAACCAACATTGTGGGGGACGTCGTGTCAAACATAGTAAGAGGTGCTGCGTCAGGAAAACAGGAAGGAAGCGGCAAAGTTGTTCGCACCAGAAGACCTTTGAAAAAAACCCCTTCCTCTGCTCTTAGAGGAGGTAGACAGCCCCCGATCAAATAACGTAAAAGGAAGGGGGGGTCAGCCACACGCGTTAAAAGATGCACAGGAGGCGTAGGCATCAGATCTCTGCTGTCAAAGGACATATTCTAGGTGAGAAGTCTGACAAGGGAGTATGGCACTCATTCACAGCCAGTCAGAAGAAAGTGTGAAAACCGAGCTGGATCTATTTACTGTTCCATACACTCAGACCTCTATTGAAAAGTCTACATTTGTGGAAATACCACCCATCTCGGCTGTCACGGAGACAGGCCCTTAAGAATTTTATATATCTGCTAGTGGGGAGGACTACCTTGATTTGAATGACTCCTTTCTGTTAACCCGTGTGAAGATTACAAATGAAAATGGCACAAATCTGGCTAACGGCGCTGACGTGGGATTCATAAACTATCCGGGATGCAAACTTTTCTCTCAGGTGGATATTACATAGGGAGACAGACTTATAACGCAGTCCTCCAATACTTATCCATACCGAGGAATAATTGAGTGTTTGATCAACTATAGCGAGGAAACATTAAAAACACAGTTTGGAACGGGCCTGTTTTGTAAGGACACAGCCCGTCATATGAATGTTGCCTTGATAGATGGTGATAACCATGGTTTGAGGACCAGAGCCAGACACACAGCCAACAGCCGTATTATTGATCTAATCTCGCCGATACACGCTGATTTGTTTTTTCAAGAAAAACTTTTGCTAAACGGTGTCGATATCTTGCTCAAGTTTATTAGATCAAAAGATGAATTCTGTCTAATGACAGCTGGAAATGAACAATTCAGTGTGAGGATTGTGTCTGCCAGTGTTTTTGTGAAAAAAGTGGCTGTGTCTCCCACGGTCAGGCTGACACACAGCAGAGCTCTTTCCCATTGTAACGCAAAATATGCAATAGACAGAGTTTCCCTCAAGACATTCTCCATACCTGCAGGGACACGTGTGTCCAACCATGAAAACCTTTTTATGGGCCAGATCCCTAAGTTTATCATTATCGGATTTGTTGATAATGAAGCCTACACAGGAAGCTATGCACGTAACCCATTTAACTTTGAACATTACGACACTGAATTTATGTGTCTGTATGCCGACGGTCAGTCATTCCCAGCTAAGCCTTTTCAGCCGCTATTCCAAAGACGCCAGTATCTGAGAGAATACTATCAGCTGATTCAAACCACGGGGCGTCATCTGAAGGACAGATCGCTGGCCATATCACTCGATGATTTTGCTAATGGGTACACATTATTCTGTTTCAACCTGGAAGCTGATGAGGGCCGGTCAGGAAATGTCTCACTTATCAAAACAGGCAATGTGAGACTGGAAGCACGCTTCAGAGTACCTTTGCCCCGGACAGTTAATTTGATATGTTATTCTGTATTTGATTCAGTAATTGAGATATCAAACAGGAGGCAGGTACTTTTGGATTACTATTAATTTTCCTCTACGTACCTCAAACAATGAATACTATAGAATTAACTGGTATTTTACACAACTGTGTTATTGATGGCACAGATTTTCTGGGGGTTATGGCCTGTGATCAGCTCCCCAAACATAAAGTGTGTAATTACCCCTGTATGTTTATTGTAAACACTGACCCCTCCTGGAAGCCTGGTGCACATTGGTTGTCCGTATACATCACAAGACACAGAGATGGATATTTTTTTGACAGTTTTGGCAATCCTCCAGACTATGCTGAATTCCCATCAGAGATCAACAATTTCCTTGTAAAAAACTGCAATACTTTGTCATATTCTAGCCGACAGGTTCAAGATGATTTTGCTACTACCTGTGGTCAGCATTGTGTATTTTTTCTATATCACATACAGAAAAATATACCTTACACCAGTCTGATAAAGATGTATAGTGATAATCTTGCCTGTAATGATGCTATGGTTTGTAGATTTGTTAAAAAAATTCAACCAGGCTCATTTTGTGGGTGTAATTTTACATGTGTACAATATGGAAGGTGAAAGAACTACCCCCAACTTCCTTTGTTTGTTTATGTTTTGTTTTCTTTTATTCTTTCATTCTCAATGTATTGTTTTACATAAACCTTGTATACCTGTGTGTGTGTGTGTGTGTGTGTTTTAAACAATGTACTGTTTTACATAAACCTTTGTATACCTAAGTTTGTTTTTAAAACAATGTGTTGTTTATATAAACCTTATATACCCAAGTTTGTTTTTAAGCAATGTGTTGTTTGCATAAACCTTGTATACCCCAAGCTTGTTTTTTAAATAAAAAAAAAAGAATGAAACCATATTTTTTCTGAATCATCTGAATTATTTATTCATCAACACAAGCAACATGACAAAAAATACTTTTTACATTCACAACATCATCATCTTTTATTTAAAAAAAAAAATCCATTCATTATATCCATTATATATTTTTTTTAACTGTACAAGATTGGAACAATACAAACTTACATTATCAGTATTTTAAAAATACATTCATCATGTCAAACTATTCATAAAAAATACACATTCATATCTTCAGTATTTTAAAAATACATTCACTGTATTAAGCAACAATAAAAAAAAAAAAATATTAAAAAGATGTATAAAAAACTGCGATACATTAAAAATCCAACCACTGTTCATGTGTTATGAAAAGTTTTGATCTAGCCCCTGGGGTGCGGCGTTCCTGTGCCGCATCCAAAGAAAGACTTCTCTTTTTGCTAGTTCTCCTCAAAGGGGACACCCGCCTCCCATCATCACCATCATCATCAGTATCATGACCCTCTTTATACCTCTCTACAGACCTACGTGCTTGTGGATTAGAAATAGCCGATAGAGGAATGTTTAGCCTGGCCAATATTTTTAAAAAAGGGACCCAGCCCCGGGGTCTATCTGCCTCCAAAACATTTTGTGAAGCATTAGTATTTTTTAACAAATCATACAAATGAGATCCTCTAACAGGTTGATTGTTGATAATGATTTCGCCCTTGTCTGTCCGTGAAATCAAATTTTTGGAGCGGGCCAATGCATCCAAAATATGTCCTGCTTTTTTCTTGTTTCTTTTGGGCAATAAATGTAAGACCTCTTTTACAATCAGGTCCTCTTTAGTGGAATCACTATCAACACGCGGTGTAACACTGCTGCCGAGACCTAATGTATGATTGTCTTCAGAGTCTGGAAGTGAGAGAGTCAAAACTGTTTTTTCACGCTCCCCCTGTCTCACCATGTTCAGATACTGTTGAAGAATAACCACCTATCTCTTTGCCTTTTCATACTCGTCTGTGTCAGAAAGTTTTAACACATTACTCATCTCTTTATCCAGCTCATTTTGAACAGTCTGTCTCAGTGAAGTGTTATTTTGCTCATGTGGGGGTTGCTGCTGCTGCATCTGCTGTTTTAACGACTCTATTTGTTGCTGTGGCACCAGAAAAACTTTATGGGTGTGCTCCATTTTAACCCTTGTTGATGAGGCTGAAGATTAAGGGAATAGCAGCTCCTAGCAAAGGCAATAGAAATCCTCCAGTCTGATTAAAAGTCTTTTTCTTTTTCAAAATTTTGACCTTTTTATCAGCAATCAATCTGATGGTCTTCTTCTTTTTCAGTTGGTTATACTGTCTGTCCGTCAGCGGAATGTTACCTCTCAATACATTAAGGGCTATTTCACGCAATGCATTAACAAAGTCTGTACTGGCATTTGACACAATAACCTTACGCGTCCTTGGCGGCGATTTATATAGCATCTCCAGAAGAGACAGATTTCTCTGCATGCTTTGTAACATTGTCACACCTTTAGCTGCTTCTTAGGAATGTAGACAACCAGCTGGTCTGATAACAAATCGGTTCTGAGTCTAAAATGATCAGGTGTTTTAGCTTTATAATCTATTAATAGGTAGCCATAAGCAGTGGCTGTTGCATCGTTAAAAGCCTCTATAAAATATTTGGAATTCCCGGGAAACATCTGCCTGCCAATTAATGTAATTTGAAATTTATCACGGGGATTTTTAAACAAAACAAGATCATTTGTGTTTAAACTAATTGTTCTACTAGCCTTACCTTGAATAAACAGGTTTTGGACCAGGTATATGCAGCTTAGATTTCTGTGGTGAACATATTTGGTGAAGACATTCTGTACCTCTATATTATTGCAGGCATCGTTCATTAAATCATCTATGACAAGCAAATTATTTTTGTTTGGAGGTAGTAGCACATCGTCACACAGAGATTCAGGAAGACCATTTACAAAATTGATGTCCCTTACTTTCA
This sequence comes from Cetoscarus ocellatus, assembly GCA_037902135.1. Classification (NCBI taxonomy): domain Eukaryota; kingdom Metazoa; phylum Chordata; class Actinopteri; order Labriformes; family Labridae; genus Cetoscarus; species Cetoscarus ocellatus. The sequence continues at coordinate 5,359 of JBAMNC010001941.1, forward strand.
GAAGATGGTCATATAAAGGCTGCCAGCATGAGTATATGTAAACAACATTATCAATCTCATGTGAAATAACCTTTGATGCATTTTCAACGAGGTTCTTGACAAAAAATGTCTTTCCACAATTTGAAGGTCCGCTTACTACAAGACTAAACGGATGCTGCAGTCTGCTGTCAAAGCTGTGGGCTGATTTAAAATCCATAGGGCAATGTGGAGTAGTCAGACAACACCCTGCATTTGTTGTACACGACCTGTACCTTCTTAACAACTGTGTCATTTTTGAGATGGAGGTGTTTTTTATCTCTCTTGATGGTCTCAGATACTGCTGTTAAATATGCGGTGGAATGCTGATCCGCGACAAAGGCGTGCACAAGCGCCTCCAGCGACTCTAGGGTGATGACAGATGCATTTTTGTGGTTGAGTGTTACCCCTTTACATTTAACCTGTGTTCTGCCACATCGTGTGCGATAAGCATAACACTTTGGCCCCCCTGATACAAACTCTGTGATGTAGTCCTCCTCAGGCAGGCCACACACATCACCATCGTTAATTTCATCTGTTAAATCACCCAGGTATGACCCAAGTGGAGGAACCCAATCACCATCTCTGGAGGTGAATATCACACTGTCTGTGTCACAATACAGCACACGCTCCTGCAGTTTGTCCAGCAAGTCGTAAAGCATGAGTCTGGCATAGGCTGTTGTCATGGCACCAATAAAGACATTAACATCTTTTGTTCTGCCCCACTGATTACCGGAATGCCGCCATTGTACCATGGCCACCTGATCTGAAATAAAACAGAATTTGCGTACATCAAATTGATCACTGAACATGAGCTGTGTGAACCTCTCTGGCTCTGCGATCAACTCACAGGTTGGCAAGTTATCCCTCATGCTAAATCGCCCCCACAAGGAGTTCAACAGGAGCTTGTTACAGTTCCTGACTGCCTTGTTGACGCAGAATTTTTCTGGGTCTAACATAATACCCTCCTTTTCAAAATAATCATCAATGTATTCTGAAGATTCAAAAGCAAGGCAACTGGACTGTGTAGAGTTTGTTGGGAAGACGTTTCACTTCTCATCCAAGAAGCTTCTTCAGTTCCAAATGGCTGGTGCTGGAAGCAGATATTTATCTTGCTAGAGGAAAAAACAACAACAAAGGAAGGGAGGAGCTGGAGAACGACTCATAGAAACTTATCCCAGGGTGATGTAACCCCTGAGAGTCGTTACCCTGAATGGGTCATTAACTCCTCCTGTCATGTGAGTTGTTATGGTCACATGTGCCCAGGTGTGAATGTTTGGAGAGCTTTCTGGGGAGAGAGCTTAGCACTGCATTATATGTAGGTGAGAGGTTGTGTCTGAGTCCACCACCTCTGTTAAGAGAAGGCTTCTCCAGTCTGGTGAAGAGGGCTTCTTTAACTCCTCTTTCAAACCATCTATCTTCTCTCGCCAACACCTGTACATTGCTGTCCTCAAAAGAGTGTCCCGTGTCCTTTAAGGGAAGGTGGACTGCTGAGTCCTGACCTGAGGAAGTGGCTCTCCTGTGTTGAGCCATACGCTTGTGAAGCGGTTGTTCAGTTTCCCCAATGTACAGGTCTGCGGATTCCTCACTGCATTGGACTGCATACACCACATTGCTCTGTTTATGTCTTGGTGTTTTGTCCTTGGGATGGACCAACTTCTGCCTTAATGTGTTTCCAGGCTTGAAGTAAACAGGAATGTGGTGTTTGCCAAAGATTCTCTTGAGTTTTTCAGATAAACCTGCAACATACGGAATCACAATGTTCTTGCGTCTCTCTTCCCTTTCATGCTCCGTCTCCTTTCTTTTCTTGTTCTTCAAAAAGGCCCACTTTGGGTATCCACAGGTTTTCAGGGCTTCTCTAATGTGTTTCTGTTCCTTTTCCTTTCCTTCCTTCCTTGTAGGAACACTCTCAGCCCGGTGGTTGAGGGTTCTGATGACACCCAGCTTGTGTTGAAGCGGATGGTGCGAATCAAAGAGTAAATATTGATCCGTGTGTGTGGGTTTCCAGTACACTGAGTACAGCAATGTACAGGTGTTGGCGAGAGAAGATAGATGGTTTGAAAGAGAAGTTAAAGAAGCCATCTTCGCCAGACTGGAGAAGCCTTCTCTTAACAGAGGTGGTGGACTCAGACACAACCTCTCACCTACATATAATGCAGTGCTAAGCTCTCTCCCCAGAAAGCTCTCCAAACACTCACACCTGGGCACATGTGACCATAACACCTCACATGACAGGGGGAGTTAATGACCCATTCAGGGTAATGACTCTCAGGGGTTACATCACCCTGGGATAAGTTTCTATGAGTCGTTCCCCAGCTCCTCCCTTCCTTTGTTGTTGTTTTTTTCCTCTAGCAAGATAAATATCTGCTTCCAGCACCAGCCATTTGGAACTGAAGAAGCTTCTTGGATGAGAAGTGAAACGTCTTCCCAACAAACTCTACACAGTCCAGTTGCCTTGCTTTTGAATCTTCAGAATGACCATGACCTGGATGAATGAGAATCTACACAGACGTAATCATCAATGTACTTTTTCTGATCTTCAGGTGTTTTCACATGTCCGGGATAGCCAGATGCCTCCTGCTTGCATTTGATAAATTTCTCTCTGTAAATCATGCATACTTTACGCAGCACTTCGACATCATTGGCACAATAGTGGCGGATCTCCGCCTGGAAGTTAAAAACTTGGTGACAGACTGTTTCATACCACCGCATAAATTTGACCCTTTCATCGTCACACATAGAGTCATACCCATAGCAGGCTGGATCAGGGTACTTTCCTTTGTAAAACTCATTCTCAACAGTGTTGAACTTGTGGGGAAAGTACCCTTTCTCAAGATCCTCAAAACCCATGGCTGCAGGGGTTTTAGCCAGACGCATTGGAAGAAAACTGAAAGAGTCTATCCAACGCTGACTGTATGCCCTGTCGAACATGGATACAACCCTGCTGCCTTTCATAGTCAGGATAGGAATGATGCCCTGAGTTACCAGATATTCTAAAATGATGTAGTTGTCAAAGCCGGAGGCGTTGTGGGCAATAAAGGTATAACCCTTGTATTTTGGACGTCTGTAATGTTTTACAAATAATTTGACACAGTTGGATGTGCTAAAACAGTACTGCTCACCATCAGTGTTCATGCTACAAACGAAATTCGCCTCATGTTTCCCATTGGAATATCGTGTCTCAAAGTCGTAGAAAATGTACTTTTTCTCCAAATCTTTCTTTTCAAGGGGTTGAATAAAACATTCATGCCCCACTTTGGTGTCCAATATCTTTTCACGACAATGCAGGCACTTTGGAAGAGAACACTGGTGAGGAGCACTACCTGTTTTGTATGTTTTACCGCAGTCTTCACAGTATTTCAGTGATGTGCATGGTGTAATGTTATATGTATTATCAGGTGATTTATGCTGTTGGAAGCAGTGTTGAGATTTACAGATACGTTTACAACTATCGCATTTTATGGTGTTGCCTGAGTACTTTTGGCACAATGTTTGGCACACATTGCACAGGTGTTTACAGTTATGAAACATAGGGTCGTGATATGGTGCATAACAATATTCACATATGTATGGTGCCCCGAAAAAGCCGGTTTTATTCATTATCAAATAGTAGTGTTCACCGTGCAGGTACAGCCAGATTGTCCTAGGATGGGGTGCGTCGTGTGTCTGGAAACACTGCAGGCGTTTACGCCCGGCGCCATGGTGGAAAACAATGATTTTAACATCCAATTGTTTTTCAAAATTAGAAATGTCGGCTAATGAAACCATTTGTGTATAATCAAGCCCTACAGTAGTGTGCAGCTGTCTCGCAAAAGCCAATTTCTGATCCACTGACATTCCAGGGTCAACAAAATGAGAAAGACAGAGAGAAAAACACAGATTGTTATCACTATCATTGGCCGGATCATGCAAAAATATTCCTTTTTCTTCAAAATTTCATCATAAGGTACATTAGCAAGTCTCAGGCGCAACCCGCCACTCATGCTCCTTGCTAATGTGACTACAAATTATAGCTCATCATCACTCATAGATGTGTCATTACTCTGTAGCACACGCGATACCTCATCCAAAAAGCGGTCTACGTTATTTTGATCATCTGAATGAAGTATAACCTGTACATCATCTGCAAGTGACAGGCCTCTCAGCACAACATTTATCAAACTGCGGGAAGGTGCATTTTGCATGGTCTGTACAATGAGGCTGGAAAGACTATCCCTCAACCTGGCTGGTAGTTCAATAATGTTATCCTGGTTAAGGCCTCTGAGATCAACCCGCTGGCGGTATTCAGAAGCATTGAAAGCAGGAATCTCTCTGATCTGTATTGGATTTCTATCACTAGTGCTAGGAGCTGCTATTCCCCCATCACCATGACCCCTGTTAGATGGTATTGCAGACCGCTCCCCCACTTGAAACACCACAGGTCTTTCGACACCTTCCTCACCATGATCAACATGCAATAAAGTTTCTGATAGCACAGCAACAGGAGTAACAGGTGTCGACGCTTCAACAGCTGCAGTGGGGATGTTATTAGAATTTACATTTGATGTTGCTGCAGAAGCTGGTGGATGACAAGCAGCACTTGGTAATGGTACAGAGGTTGAGGGGTGACAAATGACCCCACCATCGCCAATTTCATACCCCTGTAAATCACTAGCAACATCCTCGAAGGCAGGATGTGACGTATTTTCAGAACTAGCAACAGCATTGTTTCTCTCATCCGGGGAGGGGCTGATAGAAGCAGATGCTCTCTCCTCTACAGGAGGATCAAATACATTCTCACCCTCTAAAAAAAGATGGTCATCATCCTCACCCCCATCTGCATCATCATACACACCTTGAACAGCTACATCAGGATAAATTTCCTCAATCTCTAAAAACATTTGATCATCCGCATCAGTCATTCCCACACCATCATTCACTCTATCATCCTCGCCCTCGGTCACACCACCATCCACACAAGCATTCACACTTTCAGCAGCAGCGGCAGCAGCAGCAACCCCCAAATGAGCAGATCTGTCAGCAGCCGTTTGAATGGGAGATCTACAATTGGTTAAAGACTGATCATTTTGTGTATTTAACATATCTACAGGCGGTATTGTTGTTATACTAACAGATAGTCTTTGGGCAAGTCTATGAATGGTCATAACTTGTTCAAACTGAGCTCTGGTACGCTGAATGAGTAATGGAAAAACATTTCTGTGAGATTCCAAAGACAAATCATTTTGTTCACCGGCAGCCCTATCAACCCTGTTAGAGCACCCATTGGTTAAGTCACGTCTAGATCTTTTGGAAGGAGGAGCCATGATACTGACAGATGAATGAATGTAAAAAAAAATGAATGTAAAAATGAATGAAAAAAGAACCTCAAAAACAGATACACCCAGAGAGACGAATTATTGACGGTTAGAGGGAGGTTTTACTATCGTAGATAATATTTCCAAGATTGTTTGCTGCGTCTGTGCTATAACATGTACAGATCGCTCTAAATTACTGAGCATTACACTAAGACCATTAAAAGACAAGTTTGTCTGTCGCCTGGTCTGGGCCAATGCTCTTCCCTGGGTCAAGACGGCCCGTAACACTCCACTCTGACCTTCTCTTAATTCAGAGATACCACTACTGATAATGGTACCTATCTCTCTTACAGAATCAGCGATAACACTGATCCCGGCATTAGGAGGTGTACAAAGCAGGTGAAGCTCAGACAGAACCCTTGAAACAGAGCCAGCATTACCTAATGTGCCAGTATTAAAAAGAGGTGGTTGGATTACACTCCTTGTATTCCTTTCTACACCATTAAAGTCCAGATGAAGTGAGTCCTCCTCCTCCTCCTCCACCAATCTACTTTCAAAATGTAGAGGGCTTCTTGGCCTTTCAGAAAAGTTTCTGGGGGACTCACTGTTAGCCGGGACTTCTATCTCGTTTTCCAATAATCCACGGTGCTGTATCTGCTCCACTGGCTCCTCTTCCCTATTTTCCTCGTGCTCGAAGGTGTGATGTGATGATATTTCCTTCAAAAACCTCACAGCGTTATGCACCTCCTCCTCAGTCGGATAATAGAGGCCTTCTCTATGGGATCTATGAATCAAGAAAAAAATGGTGTAAACTCATAATTCACGTAGAAACATAATACATACATACCTTTCAGCCACTATGTCTTCATAAGACTCCTCTGAATCCCATGGACGCTTTACACCTCGAACCACTGCAGCAGATCCGATGCACTGGGCACTATGGTGTAGTTAAAAAAAAAAAAAAAAAAAAGACATGACCGTGTATTTACACTCTTTTTTTACCCCTCTTAACATTGTGCTTTTAACTAAACAACACTAACCTCTGATATCTAGAGGCTGATTCTTTTTTCCCAATATATTAAAAACACCCTATAAGAACACATTAAAAATACATTTTACAACAATAATTAAAGCATAAATGAGTATTTATGAGATGAAAACTTTGTCAACACTTACTGTCACGACTGGCCATTTTGATTTAAAGGTGGATGTGGAATTTGCAGCCGCGTGCAGGAATTTCACCCAAAAAAATCAGGAGTTGAGAAAAGTCCACCACAGAAGTTAGCAGCAAAAATAGCAGCAGCAGCAGCAGCAGCAGCAGCAATGCAGAAAAATAAAAGACAGGGGGCAGCACCAACAAGTGACAGAGGCCTGTCGTCACACCGCAAGGATGAGGGGCACAAAGACAGCTAATCCTGAAAATATTTGGTTATATCAATGCAAAAAACACTAAACACTCCTCTCAAAGGACAATAAAAAACACGTCATCACATTCTCATTGGGTCTTAAGTCATAAAACACACAATAAAACTAATACTTGAAGTCTATTGGGTCACACACTCCTAAATTCGACCCTTTAATGACACACCCCTGATGACGTATACCTGAGGGCACACCCCTGAAGTCACAGCCTCCTAAAACCCTCCTACTAGACTCCACACCTGTCGTGTGTCACATGACACATGATTTATGGTTTTATGACTTTAGAAGAGGAGGGGTCACAATCCCCCCTCAAACATGCCCAGTATATACTACTGCCAACATCCTCATGAGATGCCCAAGCCACCTCAGGCTCCTCTCAACCCAGAGGAGCAGCGGCTCTACTCTGAGCAAATTCTAGATGATCAACTTCTCACCCTTTCTCTAAGGGAGAGGGCCTACACCCATAAGGCCCAGCCTGGCACAGCCTGAAGAGGCAGCATGGGGCCCTCCTCCCATGGGCTCACCACCTGTGGAAGGGGCCAAAGTGTCGTGTGCAATGTGAGTTGGGTGGTGGCTGAAGGCAGGGACCTTGGCAGTGTGATTCTTGGCTGCAGAAACTAGTTCCAGGGATGTAAAATGTCACCTCTCCAGTCGGGAAAGAGCCAAAGGAGGACAAGGTTCAGAAGTTCCGACTAGATATAGTCGGACTCACCTCGACTCATAGCTTGAGCCCTGGAAACAGTCCTCTCAAGAGAGGGGTTGTTGTGACTGTTGTTTGTGCTTTTGCACAAAACAGCAGCTCAGAGTATCCACCTCTTTTAGACTCCCTAGAAGGGGTGCTGGAGAGTGCCCCTTCTGGGAATCCCCTCTTTCTGCTATGGGACTTCAACGCTCACATTGACAATGACAGTGAGACCTTGGGGGGTGTGATTGGGAGGAATGGCCCCCCTGATCTGAACCTGAGTGGCGCTTTGTTATTGGACTTCTGTGCTCGTCACAGATTGTCCATAATAAACACCATGTTCAAGTATAAGGGTGTCCATATGTGCACTTGGCACCAGGGAACCTAGGCTGCAGTTTGATGATCGACTTTTTGGCTGTGTCATTGGACTTGCTGCCGCAGCTCTTGGACTCTCAGGTGAAGAGAGGGGTGGAGCAGTCAGCTGACACTGGACAAAAAGGACCTGTATCCAGAGAGATCCAACAGTATACAAGTTTATGGATCTGTCACATATCCATAATGTGTACGGAGAGAATACAGGGAGATCTGATCCGTCACAGATGCATATATTTGATACTGTCCGGATATGATTTCTGTGACATATCCCTTAGAATACCAGATTCATATCACAAAGATCACAGATCTAGCAAAATGGCATCAATGGATTTTTAAGGCAACTACATATAATGAGAGATACAAAGAAATGTGATCATATAATTTTCACTGACCTGCAATACTGACTTGGCAGCCCTGTACAAGATTTAAGGTCTGACACATCCTTTCGCAAAGGGATAGCATGTTGACTGATTGGTCAGAGATGCTAAATATTGAATTTATCCGTAGCCTAATCTGTTAGAATGCAAGGTTAGGTATATGCTCCTATTGGATATTAAAGACCTGTAAACTCACCTTTCACCCTAAATCTTACTGGACAAAGGAGCCATATGTAAACTATCCTGCAAAATCCAGTGGTATACAATTTTCTTGATCTGTCACATATCCACAGTGCTTCTGGAATATCTGATCCATCACGTATGCTACACTGTAGGATATTGTCCGGATATGTTATCTGAAATATATGTATATCCAATATCTCATAACAGGATACATCAAATATGCTCTTAATATGTAAACAGATCTGAAAAAATATCTTTAGAAAATTAAATTTTAGGATAGTGTGTATATTTCACAGGTGGGCATCTGGATTTGGGATTATTCTGGGTCTGAAACATATTTTAAGAAACCAGATTCATATCTCACAAAGATTGCTGATGCAGAAAAATGCAAACAACATCCTGTCTGAGCATCTGCGTCGTGAGAGATACAAAGAAATGTGATGGTGCCATTTTCCCCAACCTGCAATCCTGACCTGACAAACCAGTAGCCTATCACAAGAGATATAACCATATACAGGTTTTTAGGATGCCAGGTCAGGTTGGCATTAGACCTAGAAAGCGCATCATCACATTTTTCTTTCAACATCCACTTGGCAAAAAAACAAAATCAATACATTTTTTCTGCCAAACACTGTTTATCTGAAGCCTCTTACACAGAGAACATTCAACAGCAACATCTAGAGCCTTTGGAGGAATGTATCATGAGAAGGCCTATTCATGAAAATCTGTGGTAGACAATTGTAATGTTTGATGGATAGCAAAGGAAAGAAATATAACCTGGGCCATTAGACATCTATCCCAACTATAGTCCACTAAACAGAAATCCTGCACATCAGCATGTTTTGATCACAGAAACCACATACTGTGGTGACATTTTATATGTGGAAGCAGTTATAAATAAAACCAAATATACTCAAATGTTTTAGTTATATTTATATTTTTTTATTGACATGTAGTGTCAATGATTTGTTGCATATTTTACCAGAAAAACAATGATTCAGAGGTTATAGAATCAATAATATGACAAAAGCACAACTATTCTTGTTTCATAGCAAACTATTTACTTGTACCTGAAATGTAGGGGAAAACGTATCTTTAACCCCTCACAAGACACAAGACTTTAATTTACATAAAATGAACTTATATGTACAGTACATGTAGTTTCACTATTCAATTTAAAACTGAAATAGTTCCCATATATTTCATATTCCTGAAAATCTTGTTTGAAAATGAACATTTCCAATTTAGAATGTCATGCTCAGTAAAACTTGACATTTTGACAAACAAGCATCTTTTCTCAAATTTACAGTAAAAGCATGACTTCTATATCTGTACTGTATCTAAATTTCCTCATTTTGAATATCAGAAAAATCTCTGTATCTGTGAATAATAATCTGTGACACTTGTACCATCCAGATTGTTTTTTTTTTTTTTTCAGATTATTCTGACATCAAAAACTGTTGCTTTTTGGCAACCTCTGCAATTTTGCATACATCACCATTAATATGGTATTATGTGGGGAACAACATAACCTTAAATGCATCTTATAGATGACACTGGAACAACAATGCTAACAGTTTCCTCCCTGGCTCTTGAAAAACAAACCTTAGTCTTGGTATAGGCACAGCGACCTGTGATTCTTTTCAATGGGAGGTATGCTGCATGTGAAAATGGCTCAAAATTGATCTCCCATACAGAACACAAGTCATTCTGACTGTAGTAGTATCTGTCGCTGTGTTGCTTAAACCATTTAACCTCTGCTACAGTATGCTCAGCTTTAACTTTTTTACCATCTTTTTTCAAAAAGACAATAACCTTCAGCATTCTGGAAATTAAAGCTGGTCTAGCTTCAGCTCTCAGATCAATAACAGGTTCTCCAGTTTCCTCGTCATTACGAAACCACTTTGCACATATACATGAGTTGGCATCGGCTCTATAGTCTTCTGATGATAATAATTCACATCCTAGGGTATATCTGTTAAATTGTGTGCAGTGGTTGGACACTCTATGTACACAGTCATTTTCATATAAAGTCCTAAACATCAAAAGCAATGCTTGGCTTTCTTCATGAGAAATACTTCCACATTTTAAAGGTGGAAGCAAAGTTTCTAAAGTGCTATCATATGTGAAATCATGCTTAACATCATCACTGTCTGACAGCATTTTAAGCCTGTTCAACTGGTCCATGTGTAAAAGGTAGCTTTGTTGTGATGGTTTCCTTTCAAGTACCTGAGCAACAGAAGGAAAACGTTCTTCAAGCTGCTCTGGCACACATTTAGATTTCTGAGACATCTGCCAATCTAGCAACCATTTGCGCATCATGATGAGTTCTGCATGTCGGTTATTTGTATGGTAGTCACCTAAAGTCCCACTGGCCCGTTCAAAAGAAAAGCACCAAAATCCATGAACAGGACCATAGTCTATGATACAAGATTTTAGGTGCAAATGAAGATGCATGTTCATGGTACACCATTCTCTTCCATATTTGCGTTCAAAAGCATTACAGAAAATTCTGAGACATCTGTCTACATCATCCAACTGATTTGCTGTTATAACTCTTGAACAGAGTATTCTTGCAGCAGAAACAAAGCACTTCCAGATGTTATAATCTGTGTCATTCAACAGACCTTTAAGGGCATACAGGGAGTAAGTACATACCCAAATCTTCCACTGGGATGCAGTGAAACCCTCAAACGCTGACTCAAATTTTGCAGGAATCCCAGGATCAAAGTCACTTGGGACCCTCAGGGAGTTGACTCTAGACTGCAGAATTTGAAAGGACTGGCTATTTAGAATACCTGTTTCTTTCCACACCTGCATTACTCTTTTGGCTGTGCCTTCTAAGATATAAGACTATACCTGGCTCCATATATCGCCTCAATTCTTGCCTGTTCTGCCTTTGATGTAGCTCTTTTTGCCTTCCTGGAATACAGTACATGGTTTTCTTTTGACCGAGGGAGCCACTGATCACATTGAAAACCTGAATAGTCAACCTTGTTATCAGTTGTTCGTGGAAATTCCTTCAGACACTTGGAGCATCCCATTTTTGCCATGTGGCCGAGAAATCCTCCCGTCTTTCGAGATGCTGGAATATCACTCGACAAACACAGTAAAGCAGCTCTATATAGTTGCTTTCCTAAAGCAGAAGAGTCTGACAGGTAAACCCCTTTCCATAGGTCATTTAGGTCATTAACAAGAGGTTTCAAGTAGGGATTAATATGCCCTTTAGGTATCCCTACTACAATAACATTCTCCTCCTTAAATCTTTCCTCACGAGGCAGATTCATTATAACAAGATACATAACACCTACTGAATCTTTAACTTTGTCATAGGGCTGAAACCAATCAACATTAAGCATAAGAGCCAGATTACATTCTTCAGACAGGAAGGGCTTGCCTTCATAAGACTGGAAGTCTTTCCATATCTTTCCATCATATATGTCACCATATACATTATCAGACACATTACGTTCTCTCCACTTTTCACAGGCTTCATTAAAGCCTGGTCTTTGTGCTATGTCCTGTAAACTCTTGGTAATGTTTCGGTAACAAAAGGTACGTTTAGGATATAAATATGATGCCCCATTTTTTCCTATGACAGTTTTCTAGAGCAAGGTTCCACATCCTTGATGACGACGCTTCTGTGCATGTCTTTTGAACTCAACATGACTACATCTTGCAGATTTTTTCCTTACACCTTGTCTCTCTGTAGCATCTCCACATATTGCAGGAGGCTGCGGGTCATCATCTCTCCCCTACGCTGGCCACCCGTTACTCTCTGCCAGCCGATCCTGGTCAGCTCTCTCTCCAGCCGCTCGTCATCGGAGACAGACGCTTTGATCCCCCGTGACTGCAAGTCCTCTGCTGCTTCCCCCGCTGAGTTGTATGTTTTTACACCCTCCTTCAGGTGGACCCGCAGTTTGGCCGGATAAGGAGTCTGGAACCGGATACTTTTCTCCTTCAGCTGCCTCTTAATTTCAGCGTACTCACGTCTCTTCTTCTGGAGACCCGGTGAATAATCATGATCCATGTACACTTGGTTTCCCTTGTACTGTAGGTTTTTCGTGGTCCAAGCTTTACTCAACACCTGCTGCTTATGCTGATAGTTGACAAACCTCACAATGAGTGATCGCGGGGAAACATTGTTGTTAGCGGGTCTCTGTTGCAGAGAGCGGTGGGCTCGTTCCAGCTGAAGTATGGTGTCTCCCGGTAAATCCAAAAGGGCCTTCAAAAATGTCTCAGTCCATTGCGTCATGTCCCCCGACTCTGAACCTTCAGCCACACCGTAAATCCGCAGGTTGTTTCTCCATGTGTAATTCTCCAGCTCTTCACATCTTTCCTCAAGCTGTCGTTCTCGCCGCAATAGGTAGCTTAGCAGGCGAGTGGAGCGAGCCGACCCGTCTTCCACTAGGTTAATATGAGACTCCGCGTCGGTAAGACGTTCCCCCATTTTCTCGATAGAATGTTCCAGCGAAGTCATTGCTGCTGCCATTGTCGTCAGCTTCTCGTTATTTTCGCGTCTAAACCCTCTGAGCTCTGACAATATCGCTGCGCTGGTACTGGGCTCTTCTCCATCGTGTTCGGAGTTGGCGCTAGCATTAGCATCCCCCTGTTTGCACTGCTGGAAAAAGTTCGTCTTGATATCTTTGTATTTACCGTCGGGTGCCTTCTTTTCCTTGGAGTTTCTGCTGTTGTGGGTCATGTTGATAAAAACAATAAGTCTCACGTAACCTTTAAACTTGTAATTTCACGGAGGTTGGTAGTTTAGGGTTTAGGAGAATCTCTACTTCACTGACAAGCAGCCGCCATGTCAGTTGCCAGATCTGGAAGCCTGAGTAAATTGATATTTAATGGGTTATTTCAGATTTTTGGATATAAGGTTGTATGAATTATTGACCAGTGATATGGTTGCATGGACCTCGGGCAGCAAGTTCTCTGGTTGGAGATCTCCAGGCCAGACCTTGCTTGGAGGGGCAACAACAGCAAACAGAATCAGCTGCCCCCCCCAAAAAAAAAAAAACATGTTAAACCACAACAATAAATTTTTTTTAGTATCCACAGCAGAATACACCATATGTAGCGTACTTTCAGATTCGAGAGCCTGTCCACGGTGCTATGTGGTGGCATGATATGCAAACTAGACACTTTAGTGTGTAATAATGGTGTTCTTCAACAATCAAAATAGTTCCAAGGTGATGAGTGGTCTGAGAGGACCACAAACCAGTGAATATATACTAAATATGGTGTATTCTTTTCTGGATACTGAAAACATTTGATGTGGTTTAAAATGTTTTTTTGTCAGTTGACCCTATTTGCTGCTGCTGTTGTTTTCCCTCCAAGCTGAGGCTACCTTGGAGACTCCCTGTCTGAGGTTATATCCATGCAACCAAATCACTATTGGTCAGTAACTAATATAATTTTATACAAGATAGAATCCATCCAAAGAATCCAAACCAACACTTTACATTATATCTACATTCAGCTTTAATATCTGTCTTTAATGTCCTGATTTTGTGATTGGTAACTTTGAGTTACAATCACTTTGTAGAGTTTCTTATTAATTGTTTTTCTTTTTTGTTTACAAAAAGTTTACACAATTGCAATGTCTAGTTCGACTGATGTTGTTTTTCTTTCTTTTTTTCCTGTTTAGCGTGAAGTGAAAAGGATCCATTCTGGTCTAGGGGATGAGCACAAATACAAGGGCAACAAGAAGTAAGGAAAACAAATAAATACAACAATAATATAACAATAATAATAATAATAATAATAATAATAATAATGACAACAACAATAATGATAATAATAATTAAGGAGAAAATACTTATTTTACTCAGCTATCATTTTTTTTAGATTTCAATGTACATCTCTCCCTGGTGGCAAGAGCCAGGGCGTGTTTCAGAAAGCAGGTTTAACAAGTTCTGACTCTAACCCTGAACTCTGAGTTGACTAAGCCTGATATGGGAAACTCTGAGTTTTCAGTTCCACAACAGCTGATCAGAATTAGTTCAATCAACTCTATGTTCACTGTGAGTGAAAAAGCCATCATCAATGGAGTGCCGATACTATGATTCACCATGGCAACAGGTAAATACAGAGCAGAGCCGCCATTTTAATCCAGTGGACTGTAAATGACTCCAAATTCTTAGACATCTATTTTACATTTCAAAATTTTGCTCACATGAAATGCTGTCAAAACACATTAAAAATATGTCCAGCCTATATTCAAAAACTCACTTTTAAACTACATTTAGTTGAGTTTCAGAATGTAAAAGTTGTTTCAGCTGCACCACAATCATACTCACTCACATGATCTCCAACATGATATACCAGCTATGATATGAACCCAGCTGGCCACCAACGTCATTAGACGTTGATCTGCAACCTCAGCTAGGAATGTTCCATCAGTACGACTAACCACAACATGAAAAATGAAACTTAACCATTGATCAGTGTCTTATACAGATTAGTTTGATTTAACAGTGATTACTACAGTACTGTACGGTAAATGTTTCAGTGCAGGGGGGCTGGTTGACAACCTGACAGCTACCTTCATATCCATCGAGTCACAGTGTTATAAAGAAGGGCAATGTATGGATTTTATTCGGAGCCAAGGATGAATCCAGGATGTCAGAGATAACTGTCCCTGTCCTTTCATTGATTACAGATAAATCATAAAATTGGTTAATGTTAAAGATAGTCCTTGGGTAACAAACTAATATCAAACCAGGATTTCAATGTTTCTAAACAAATTTCGGTCCCACTTTATTTTACATTTCGCTAATAAGACTTAATAAGCCGTACTTTGTATCAAATTAGACAAAAACTAGAAATAATATGTTATTTTTTAGACAGTAAAAAACACATTACCCTAATAAGACGTAGCAAGCTGTGCTTTGTTTCGTGTCTAAAGAAAAACTCTATCTGTACAATCAACATTTCTATCTAATTTGATACAAACACAAGTTACCTTAATAAGATGTAACAAGCTGGACTTTGTATCAAATTAGACAGAAATGTTTTTTTAGAAACTACACAAACACAGCATTACCCTAATAAAAGCTAACGAGCCATATTTTGCATCAAATTACACAAAAACTAGAAGTAATATATTTTATTTCACTAAACACACAACTTTACCCTAATAAGAGCTAACAAGCCGTACTTTGTATCAAATGAGTAAATTAATAGTTTTTATTAGTCACTAAACACAGTTATACCCTATTAGGCACCATAGACCTAAATTATGCTGTAATTAGAAACTGCATATAATGCCATATTAGACCCAAATTCTTGTCGCTCATCAGAAGCTAATTGTAGCCTACCATAAAGTCAAACCACATCAGGTCACATGGTTGCTACATCACACATCCCTCATAGCCTGGGTGAGTCATTCTCCAGAGTCCCATGAAGTTTGTAGGTAGTAATACATAGCGTATTACCTACCAGTTCAGACCATATAAAGCCATGTCACCATCCGACCCCAGTAGACCTGATGGGGTCCATCAGGCTATTAAAACCATTGCATATTTATTAATTATTGTTAAGAGCCTTATTAGACATTATTAGAGGGTAATTAGGGACACATTAAAACAGAACTGTACTGTAAACTGAAGTGTAGTATTTCCCACTGTTAGACCCTTATTAGACTTTATGAGGGGGTAATTAGTGTCTAATAAAATAAATTATTTCTAGTTTTGTCTAATTTGACTAAAAGTATGGCTTGTTAGCTCTTATTAGGGTAATAACATTGTTTTTTTTAGTGTAATAAAATATATTATTTCTAGTTTTTGTCTAATTTAATATAAAGTACGGCTTATTACGACTACTTAGAGTACTGTAAAATAAAGTGGGACCCTAATTTCTGCATATTAATATGTTCTGATATGTACTTTGATATCGACTGTATAAATGAGGAAATGAAACTGCGTGTCAGACAGCTCCTTAAGGCTCAGCAGGAGGGGAGGAGTTGGAGAGAAACTCAGTTTGTTGAAGAAAACCTGCCAGTGAGCAGGTTAGGTTCACAGATTCAGTTGCCATGGTTACTGATCCAGATTTTAAGTTATCTGTCTTTCTGAAAAGGAAAGCACATTTCAGGGTTAACAAACCTAAAGTTTTCATTAAACCTGTTTTCTGAATCAGGCCGCTGCACTCAGAATTTACGTGTGGCATATTTAGTATTTACTTATTTAAAGGGATAGTTCAGATTTTTTTTTATTTTGGTTGTATGAAGTATGAAGTGTATTACCTAGATGGTGGTCAGCACGCCCCCAGATTGAAGACACCTAAAAAAATCTGTATCAGTTTAATATTAAGAATATTTTCACTGCTTTATCTTGTACCAGACAGCCCTGTCTGACGGGGACTGAAGCTGTTATGTCCGTGTAGGCTCTCGTCAAAGCAATCATTTTTTTCAGTCATTTTACCGCGCAGAACATGGGAGTTGCTGGTCTGCCGCTGCCTCTATTATTTAGTCTGTTTGTGTTGTTGTGTGACTTTGGTGTTTTAACACGTTAGTTAGAATCTGAACTAACGGTATTTGCTGCAGACAGAGGGAGCAGTAGACCAGAAACTCAGCGAGGTAAAATGACTGTTTTTGTGAATAGAGTCTGGTTGCTTTGAAGAGAGACACATATATGTGTATGTATATATATATATATATAGTGTACAGGTAAACTGATACAGATTTTGGCTTAAATACGTTATTCTGCTGACCCTGTCCACAGCAGTACATTGCTTAGCTTCCGTGTTGGGACTCCTGTCTGCTTCTCCAAACTACCTCATACAACCACACTAAGATAAATGCCAACTATCACTTTAAGTGTTTCATTGAAATGTAAAATAATAACTCATTTACTTATTTATTTGTAGAAGGTGGATGCCTTTAGCATTGTGGGTTATTGCATTCATTGGTATTTACTTAATTTTCAATCATAAAGACCTGATGAAGAGTGGATAAAGAGTAGTTTTCAGTTCTAGTCATTCATTATGTTGTCTGATCAATCTAATTCCTAATATGTAACCTGCAGGTTTGCCTCAGAGCACAATTTTGCGGTGACCAAAGCCATTTCACAAGCAATAATGGATGGGGATGACTTTGATGCTTCTTTGATAAGGAGTGAGTTTACTTTTCTTAAATTAGTTTTCAGTAAGTCATTGGGGTTTCACAACTACTGATTTTTACTAGTCGACCATTCTTTCATAATAATTATCGAGTAGTCGAGTCGCTATGTATGAAAGACGCAGAGAGAGGAGTTCCACGCCGGGACACAAATTAAAATCCTGTGACACACAGGAGAAGGTCGTGCTGCGAAGCGCGTCAGTAATCGCAGCCTTTGCAAAAATTGCATTCTATTACATTGCAATGTAATCGCAAATTCAATTAATCATTCAGCCCTATTACGATATGAAGGGAAAAGGAGGGAGAGAACTAGACGGCGCAAAAGTGAGATACAGACTTCATGTCTTTGATGAAGGTTTACATGTGTAGCTGCTATTCAACAATGAAGAACACATTTGGAACAATTTGTGTGTTTATTTAATGTAAATCTTCCCAACTTTATGCATTATAGCAGCACAATTGTCAGGATCACGCTGTGGAGGTCTATACTGTCTTTTTAGCCTGGTGTTTGGCTGCACTGTGTGAAAAAGAATGGAGTTGGAGAATGGAGCAGCATGTGTGTGTGTGTGTTTGAGAGAGAGGGAGACAGGCAAAGCTGACAGCATAAATAAAGGTTAAGCATTTACAACACAAAACATTAAGGACAGCGCTTTGAAATGCCCTATTTCTGACGGCTAGCAGGGGGCGATACTAATGGTAGCAAAAAGAAGTCAGATCCTATACAGTCTATATAGTCTATGGGAAATGACCCATTTTTCACCTGATTTGCTAGCTCAGTAAACATTCATGATGAGTGTTGCTCTCAAATGCTAGTTTCAAGTCTTCTTCAATACAGCATAATGTTGATTTTGTAAATTATGACCCCATTTAGAGGAAAAAATACGATAAAGCAGCATATGCATTAGGGCGGGGCTACCATGTGATTGACAGGTCATTCTCAGTGAGTCTGTCCAGCAGGCTCAGATTTTGATATTTCATCATATGGGAGAAAAAATCTGGCAAATTGAAACTTCGGGAGAACAACAGGGAGAGGGGCAGAGAAATAAAGAGTTTGCCAACATGGGATGCATATTTAATTATCTAGCAGCGTCAGATCATCATTTATGTTGTTTATAACAGATTAGTAGTGTGTTTTCTTGCCAGATTAACAGCACGGCGCACTCTGTCTGAATAGCCCAGTTGATTAACATGGGAGCTAAAAGAAAGCAGACAGCGCTTCGCAGTTCTTCCGCCTCTATAGAAACCTGTATTTTGTGCAGAAAGTTCAAGCATTCTACCGTGACATGTCACAATAAGGATCACAGTTTGTAAATATAAAAACAGGCTACAATAATTACCGTAAATTTGGTGACAGTGACAAAAAGGATGTTATCCACGACTAGTTGAATGCTGCCAACAGCAGCATTTAGTGGCTATAGTAGTCAACTAGTGGAGTAGTTGGTGAAACCCCTAGTAAGTTATAAAAATGTTAAGTATATTCAAATAGCTTTATTAGATGTTGTAAGAGTGCATGCACAGAGTCATGACTGACAATCAGACTAATTAGTTTGTAGGATGGGAAGCACCCTTTCATATTTATTGACATGCAATATATCAAAGTCAGTTTATTTAATAAAAGTGGCTTTTTGTGTTGATAGGAGCCTGCAACCGATATTATGAAAATGTCAAACGAGAGTTCAAGCTTCTTGTGGAGAACAAGATGGAAGAGGATCGGCGGGCCAAAGCCCTTAACAACAGAAGACACAGGGTAAGTTGAATCATATGTAGAATATTTACTTCCTTTAGATTGTCATGTGGTTTTTAAGATCAGAGAAAGATATCAGAGATTTCTGATTTACTTTTATGTCTCACTATTTTGGCATCACAGAGCTGTACAATGGATACCAAAGAATAATTACTGTACGCATATTCACTAAATAATTCCAAAACAGCTGCTGAGTCAGTTAATCCGAGAACAGCCAGGGCTGAGCTTGCTTATCCCTTTGCTAGTGATGCTTAGTTGACTACATACAAGCTACTGATACCTGTGGTCACTGAGGAGATACAATGTTTTTGCATTTGTGGTGCCTCCTAGCACCAGATTCTAGGAGGTGCTGAAAAAAGGAAGTCAGTAAGTGGCAATCGAGTTTCTTGCAAACCCCCCCCCCCAAAGTTTAAAAGAAAAAGAGAAAAAGTTTTTTTTTTTTTTTTTAAATGTTGAGTTTTTTAGGCTAGAATAAAATACATTTTCCAAATGTAATTAAAATTAACATGTTTACTGAGGAGAAAAATACATTTTCATAATATACCAGCCATTTGTAAGGGGAAATTTTTTGAAAGTTTTGTATGGGGGGAAATACAATTAATGACTACACAAATTCTTGTATTAGAAGTATTACTAATTACTACAGTTACATGGACCTAACCAGTACTAATAAAAAAAAAATACTAACACTACTGCTTCTACTTGCTACCTAGTAATCCCATCCATCTAACAATTATTGCTAACCACTAGAAGCAAGTGCATTATCACTTGAACAGTTGTTTTCTGTTTCAGCTTCTGAAGGCACACAAGGCTGTGGCAGACCAAGTCCTTACTGAAGATGACTGCCAGTTTTTGAAAGATGTGCCTGCATGCTTCATGAGTGATGAGGAGACTGATGATGATGACCGACAAACCTGGAGAGTCAGCCAGCCTGAGTGGAGGGCCACCAGACTAAACGAAATTTTACAGAAATGCCAGCAGAAACTAATTGAACAGCAGAACAACTCTTGCAGGATGGTACACCGGAGGGTGGCCAGTGGTGTGGCCAGCAACAGGCAGCCTCCCAGGGGGGTTAAGGCCCTTTATTTGAAAGACAAATAAAGTTATAAATTGTTGATGTTTCAGGGTTCGTATGGGTTCTTGAAATCTTTGAAAACACTTGGATTTTAACGTGTTGTTTTCAAGGTTTGTAAAGTGCTTGGATTTTAGATAAAGCGCTTGAAATTGCAATTGCATTATTTTAGATAGTTCACTTTTTAGATGAAGAAATAAAAGAAGTTGGATATTTGTTCAGCCAGGTTGTATAGGATGTCAGTAGGGCTGCAACTAATTATTTTCATTATTGATTATTCTGTTGACCATTTTCCTGATTAATTGATTAGTTTCTTGATTCATAAAATGTCAGAAAATTGTGAAAAATGTTTCAGTGTTTCCCAACGCCCAGATGATGTCCTCAAATGTCTTCTTTTGTCCACAACTCAAAGGTATTCAGTTTACTGTCAGAGGAGTAAAGAAACCAGAAAATATTCACATTTGAGAAGCTGAAATCAGAGAATTTGTTTTTTTATTCTTTTAACAAAAAGATTAATCAATAATCAGAAAGCTTGGGGATTATATAATAGTTGACACTAATCAATTAGTCAATTAATCGTTGCACTTCTAGATGCCAAGTCCACTTACAGACAGGTGACACATTTTGAAACATGAAAGTTTGTTTCCCTTTAATGTGTCTTCCTTTGGTAGAATTCTGTCATGAAACATAGTTGTTGGCAGCTCAATATCATCTGATTTAATGTGATGAGGTGAAATAGTCATTTTGAGTAAATGTATATAAATATGTCATTTACCACAGCAAATCCTTGAAAAGTGCTTGAATTTGACTTTGGAAAAGGTGTGAACCCTGATGTTTCTATAAACAGGCTGTTTGACAAACATGTTGTTTGTGAAAGGTTTCCCACATGTTCATTAGACCTTTAGTAGTTTGTGTTAATGGTTCGCCAGTTATAACTTGCATATGTTGCAATTGCTCTGCAATTAAGGACAGCAACAGAGAGAAGTGAGCGAGAGACCCAAAAAGAAAGAGGGAGTCTTGTCATCATATTCATACAGTTCATAAAGTTTTGGACATAAACCATCTTTTTGCTGAGACCTTCTATTTGGTAATTTTCATGTGTTTATATAGTAATACAACATTCTGACGTTTTTATATCAGCATTTTTCAGTCATATATCACTCATATTCAGACTTAACCCTTACATTGATAAAGACAAAAATACACAAACATACACATACCCACCCACATACAAAAACACAGACACTTGTATGCTATTATCAGTTTAGTTAATAAAAATTTGGTTAATTTAAAAATTGTCCTCATTTATTTTTTTTCCTGTTTGTGCTAGTATTGTGGTTATGTTGTATACAAAATAACAGAAAATGTACAGAAATGATAGCAAGATTGCGGGACATTAAATCTGGTTTGTTTTAGATGTAAAAAAAAAAAAAAGACAGAGATCCAAAAGGAATTTTGCTGGTCCTGTTGACAAGGTAAGAGATAACATGCAAATCTAAATTCAGGATACTCTATTACGGATACTGTAAAATAAGCATAACGTATACGGCAAGAATGGGATGTAATGACTGGGGATCGAACACCGGATCTCTCGTATCCCAGACAGCTGTAGTATCCGGTCAGCTAAAACATTAGGGTTGAACCTCTGTTGACATACAGCTGTACAGATATGTTACAAGTGTTTGCAAGAACGATATGTACTCTTTAGCGTCAGATATTCAGATTTTACAGGATATCAAAGGATCAATAAATATGCGACATTTTCTCTGTTGAGTATCTAATGTTAGTTTGGGTCCACATATCCAAAATCTCAAAACAGGATACATTAAAGATGCTCCTAATATGTTTACAGATCTGAAAAAATATCTCTAGAAAATTAAATTTTAGGATATTGTATGTATATTTCACGGGTGGGTATCCGGGTTTGGGATTTTTCCGGGTCCAATCTTGTCCGTTTACGGAGATATCTCAAAATAGAATACGTCAAAGATCCGGTGTGTAATCGTCTGGATATTGTCCGTATCTTTGACAAATACAAACGTATCACTACTTTGGATAGTACCGTATTTTTGTGCATTTATTCCAGTGCAAGTCTTCATCGGATATCGTTGCCTGGTCTGACTGCTTTTCTATGTACTGAACCCTGCCTGTTAATTAATAAAATGTATTATCTTTGGTCAACTGGTGAAGTATTTTGCATTTCTGTCCCTTCCCTTTGAACCTTGTTCCTCAACATTATCAATATTATAATTTTCAAAATACTTTGGCAGTAAAGCTCTACAAAAAAAATCATGCCAATAAATGTGTCAAATTAAACCAAATTAGTTTTATTTAAGATATCTAATGTTGATGCAACAAAACTTTTAGAATTTCCCCACATTGAATTAAAAAATAACAACACAAATCGTTACCCGGCAACAGCTGCTTTGAAGCGGGGCTCTCTGATTCTGATTGGTTTGCTGGTGAACCAATCAGAGAGCTGACAAAGACTTGATGAGATTCAAACATTTTGAAAAAGTTCTGGAATGTTCTATTTGCTTTGATGACAGTCTCTGTCCTTTGATGTGATGACATCACAGAGCTCTGCAGTATATAACAGCCTGAACTGTGTCAGTGCTGCATTCGTTCTCAGTCACGACAGTGTTCAGAGGATTACTTACATTTGGAGATTTGATAGAGATTTGCACAATGTCTTCTTGTGTTTCGACAAGCGATCTACCTGCACAGCAGAACAATGGAAATGAGTCTTGGGAGAGTGAGGAAATGTCGACTTTTGTGTTAAAGATCGACCCACCAGCCCCCAAAAAGAAGAAGAACAAGAAGAAGAAGAAGAACAGGGCTGACATGATTCTGGACGATGAGCCGTCCAAGTGGCACCCCAGCCAAGCAATAACTGGAGTTCCTGCTGGGTACTACGAGCAGGACGACATCGACTGCAGGGACATGGGTTTCAACAGGTCAAAGAAGAAGGAGGACCCTGAGCCACATGTCACTCAGCCCCAGGACAACACTACGGAGGACTCTACAGTGAGTCCATCTCCCCAGGCCCCTGTGAGGCGCACATGGGATCAGGTGGTGCGTGGACCAGTGCCAAAGCAGCCTCAGCCAAAGGCTCCTCAGCCAGAGGCTCCTCAGCCAGAGGCCCCTCAGCCAGAGGCCCCTCAGACAGAGGCCCCTCAGCCAAAGGTCCCACAGCCAGAGGCTCCTCAGCCAGAGGCTCCTCAGCCAAAGGCCCCTCAGCCAAAGGCTCCTCAGCCAGAGGCCCATCAGACAGAGGCCCCTCAGCCAAAGGCCCCACAGCCAGAGGCCCCTCAGCCAATGGAAACTCCGCCAGAGGCCCCTAAGCCACATGTCACTGAGCCCCAGGACAACACTGAGAAGACCAAGGATATTACAGAGGACTCTACTGTGAGTCCGTCTCCCCATCCCCCTGTGAGGCGCACATGGGCTCAGGTGGTGCGTGGACCAGTGCCAAAGCAGCCTCAGCCAAAGAGTCCTCAGCCAAAGGCTCCTCAGCCAAAGGCCCTTCAGCCAAAGGCTCCTCAGCCAGAGGCACGTAAGCCAAAGGCCCCTCAGCGAAAGGCTCCTCAGCCAGAGGCCCATCAGACAGAGGCCCCTCAGCCAATCGAGGCTCAGCCAGAGGCCCCTAGGCCACATGTCACTGAGCCCCAGGACAACACTGAGAAGACCAAGGATATTACAGAGGACTCTACTGTGAGTCCTTCTCCCCAGCCCCCTGTGAGGCGCACATGGGCTCAGGTGGTGCGTGGACCAGTGCCAAAGCAGCCTCAGCCAGAGGCTCCTCAGCCAAAGGCTCCTCAGCTAGAGGCCCCTCAGCGAAAAGCTCCTCAGCCAAAGGCTCCTCAGCCAGAGGCCCATAAGCCAAAGGCCCCTCAGCAAAAGGCTCCTCAGCCAGAGGCCCATCAGACAGACGCCCCTCAGCCAAAGGCCCCAAAGCCAGAGGCCCCTCAGCCAATGGAGGCTCAGCCAGAGGCCCCTAAGCCACATGTCACTGAGCCCCAGGACAACACTGAGAAGACCAAGGATATTACAGAGGGCTCTACTGTGAGTCTGTCTCCCAAGCCCCCTGTGAGGCGCACATGGGCTCAGGTGGTGCGTGGACCAGTGCCAAAGCAGCCTCAGCCAGAGGCTCCTCAGCCAAAGGCTCCTCAGCGAAAAGCTCCTCAGCCAAAGGCTCCTCAGCCAGAGGCCCGTAAGCCAAAGGCTCTTCAGTCAGAGGCCCCTCAGTCAGAGGCTCCTCAGTCAGAGGCTCCTCAGTCAGAGGCTCCTCAGTCAGAGGCTCTTCAGTCAGAGGCTCTTCAGTCAGAGGCTCCTCAGTCAGAGGCTCCTCAGTCAGAGGCCCCTCAGTCAGAGGCTCCTCAGTCAGAGGCTCCTCAGTCAGAGGCTCCTCAGTCAGAGGCTCTTCAGTCAGAGGCTCTTGAGTCAGAGGCTCCTCAGCCTGAGGCCCCTCAGCCAGAGGCCCCTCAGCCAGAGGCTCCTCAGCCAGAGGCTCTTCAGTCAGAGGCTCCTCAGCCAGAGGCTCCTCAGTCAGAGGCTCTTCAGTCAGAGGCTCCTCAGTCAGAGGCCCCTCAGCCAGAGGCTCCTCAGCCAGAGGCTCTTCAGTCAGAGGCTCCTCAGTCAGAGGCTCCTCAGCCAGAGGCTCCTCAGCCTGAGGCCCCTCAGCCAGAGGCCCCTCAGCCAGAGGCTCCTCAGCCAGAGGCTCTTCAGTCAGAGGCTCTTCAGTCAGAGGCTCCTCAGTCAGAGACTCTTCAGCCAGAGGCTCCTCAGTCAGAGGCTCCTCAGTCAGAGACTCTTCAGCCAGAGGCTCCTCAGCCTGAGGCCCCTCAGCCAGAGGCTCCTCAGCCTGAGGCCCCTCAGCCAGAGGCTCCTCAGTCAGAGGCCCCTCAGCCAGAGGCTCTTCAGTCAGAGGCTCCTCAGTCAGAGACTCTTCAGCCAGAGGCTCCTCAGTCAGAGGCTCCTCAGTCAGAGGCTCCTCAGTCAGAGACTCTTCAGCCAGAGGCTCCTCAGCCTGAGGCCCCTCAGCCAGAGGCTCCTCAGCCTGAGGCTCTTCAGTCAGAGGCTCCTCAGCCAGAGGCTCCTCAGCCAATGGAGGCTCAGCCAGAGGCCCCTAAGCCACATGTCACTGAGCCCCAGGACAACACTGAGAAGACCAAGGACATTACAGAGGACTCTACAGTGAGTCCGTCTCCCCAGCCCCCTGTGAGGCACACATGGGCTCAGGTGGTGTGTCCCAGAAAACCCCAGCACCACACGCCTGAATCAACATCCAAGGCTGAGCCTGGACCAGTGCCTACAGGGGCACAGGAGCAGCCCGCAGAGGCTCAGAAAGAGACACAGGCTGTGGAGGAGCCAACAGAGCCTCAGCAGGACTGTGGTGATGAGAAAGCTGTTCTTCAGATCAGCCCTCAGGACACTGATGAGGCCCCAAAGACAGCACAATCTCCTGAGGACAAACAGGAGCCCATGTCTGGACTTGAGAGCAGCATCACTGCTGTGGTGAGTGAAGGAGACAGTAATGAGGACCACAGTGATCCTGCAGCCACAGCAGCCCCTGACATGGCCCAAGTCCTCTTTGAGGAGAATTACAGACTCAAGGCTCATCTGGACGGAGCATATTGGAACCTGCAGATGCAGGCACACATGTTTGAGCAGGACAAAAACTACTTCCTTATGGAGATAAAGAAGCTGCAGGATGATCTCCATGAGGCAAAGGAGGGCCAGGAGAGCCTGAAGAAACAGCTGGAGGAGGAGAGATCCAGCCGGCAGGCAGAGGGGTGTACCACCACAGCGCCATCCAGTGGAGATGCCCTGCAGAGCAAGGACAGCCAGTGCGATGACAAGAAGGCCTGTTTCTTGGCAGACCTGGTCACAGAGAATAAGACCCTCAAGGCAGATCTCAGCCAGGCTGAAGCCAACCTTGAGAGGGAGAGACAGGAGACCAGCGAGATAGCAGAGGAGCTGAAAAAAGCCAAAGATGACCTCCTCCAGAAGGAGCGTGAGTGGGAGAAGGACAGACTTCAGCTGCTTTTGTCCCAGATGGATGAAAGGGCCGAACATAAGACCGCCCTGGATCAGGCTAACGACACCATCAAGAACCTCAAAAAGCAGCTGGAGGAGAAAACCAGTCTGCAGGCAAAAGACAAGGAGGAGATGTCCAGCATGGAGGCCACCCTGATCCAGGCCTGGAAAGACCAGCTGGAGATGAAGACCAAATGGGAGGACGAGAAGTCTGACCTCCTGGCTGAGCACAAAAAAGAGACCTCCAAGCTACAGGAGGAACTGGCCAAGGCCAAAAAGGACAGCCAGTGGGATGACAACAAGGCCCGTTTTCTGTCTGACCTGGTCACAGAGAACATAACCCTCAAGGCAGATCTCAACCAGGCCAAAGAGGTCCTTAACAACAGGACTCAGCTGTGGGAAGAGGAGAAGTCCAATTTCATAGCTGAGTCCTGCAGGTTTGAAGGAGATCTGAAGCAGGCCAAAGCCAACCTTGTGAGGGAGAGACAGCAGCAGAATGAGATATCACTCACGCTCCAGAAGCAGAAGGACACAATCAGCCAGATGTCCGAGGAGCTGAAAAAAGCCAAAGATGCCCATTTCATGGATAAGTGTGCGTGGCAGAAGGACAGAGTTCGGCTTTTAACCTCAAAGGACACCATCAGGAACCTAAAAAAGCTGCAGCAGGAGGAGACAAAGTCTGACCTCCTGGCTGAGCATATAAAAGAGACCACTGAGCTACGGGAGGAGCTGGCCAAGGCCAAAAAGGAGGAGGAGAAAACTGTACTCCTTGAGGAAAGCTCCAACATGAAGGTCACCCTGAAGCAGGGCGAGCAGGAGCAGGAGAGGACCGTCGTCTCTGAGTCCATCAACACCTCCAGGCAGACTCTGGAGGAGGTGGAGGAACAGAGCGCTGAATCTTCTGACAGACTCATGGAGAAGCTGAGCAACGTTGAGGCCCAGCCGGCAGAAGCTCAGAAGAAGAAAAAGAATCGTTTAATGAAGTGGGCCCAGAAGGTCTTCAGAAGGAAGACTTGAGCTCCCTCTTCAGCTGATGACCAGCTCAGGGAGTGCTCATCTAAAAGAAAAAAAAAAACGTTTTGTTTTTTTTAAAAAAAGTAATAAAATAAAAAAAATAATAATAATAATGACAAAAAAAATTCTCGTGCATCTTGAGTTCACTCATTTCACCTTAATTTCAGGTTGAGTCTACACTGATCATGAACTCTGAGAGTGTTTTTTATTTTACATCCTGGGATAAATTTTTCACATTAACATGTGTGCATTATGGTTGAGGCTGTTTGGTAAGAGGTAACGCTTTTATAAATTTGACCTTGGACAGACTGACAGACAAACACAAAGAAACATACAACAAATGTCATTAAGTCTCATTTCATAAACAATAAACATCTCATGTCCCATAATGAGACATTATCAGGAGACTCAGACAAAGAATTAGCTTGAAAGCTCCGAGTGAATTTAGACCTCAGAGATGATGACAACAGAAGAGCTCATGCATCTGACTCTGTCCAAGGGAAATGCATTATCTATCATCATTTCCTTTAAGGTAATATTCTCCAACTGATCTTCAAACTATACTGATTAATTTGTTCATCAAAATTATTATTCTATGAATTAGGGCTTTGAGAGGGATTGATACCTTTCTATCATATCTGACCTTTAACCTTAGCTTATCTTTAAACACCAAAATGTCCCTTTGTCACAGATTCAAGGGAAAAATGTCGCCATATTTGTTCCAACAGCTGTATGAGTAAATCACTTTTTTGTACCTTGTTTTATTTATGGGTGAACTGTACAAAGGTTGTTGTAAATTTTACAGTAACTTACTGGCAACAAGGTCCCAGTCTGTAACTGTAAATGTCTTTACAGTAGCATTTTTATTACAGTAAAATTACTGTACTTTCAAAAACAGCATCCTTACTTTTACAGTATCTTATCTCACAGTATTTTATTCTACAACTTTTTAGATATTTCATATTATAGTAAACCTGCTGTATTTTGTTTATATTACTATATCTTTAACTATTTTACTGATCATTTATGAACAAGTTATGATTATATTTGAAAAAAAAACAAAAACATACCTAAATCTTTTATCCAATAAAATACATTTACTCAAAAATGTGAAACATATACCCAAAGAAATCTTGCCTAATATTGGTCAATTTTCCTGGGCAAAATGGAATTTTCTCTTAGATTAGATTAGATGTACTTTATTAATTCCCTTGGGAAAACTCCCACAGGGAGTTCCCTGATTTTGATCTATTGGCCTTCTCAGTAATTACTGGTATAGACATTTTGTGCTATGTATCTGTGGATTTTTTGGTAAAATGCTGTTAATTTTACAGAAATCAGCATGTTTTCCTCAAGTCTTAAGCCATTTATGGTAATTTATAAGCATAGATTTTTACAGTGAGTAGCTGTAGATTTTATGCAGTTTTTATACTTTTAAGTTTACAAAAATCAGTTTTTGGTTTCAAAAACAAAAATCAAGGTTTTATGTCAAGTCTTTTCTACAAGGCTGTAGTAAATAGACTTTTCTTCACATCATTTTGACCTGAAGCAGATATTTCTGCCCAACAAAGTGTCAAGGTACACGTTCAGAAAAGTGAAACTATCAGACAGTTTTATCTGAGGCTGTGTGTGTGCAGTGATGGTCCAGTGTCCGTCCTGCTGAGCTCATGAGCCGAAGGTGCAGGAAACAGGCTGGGAAATAAAAGCACTGTTATTATTTAAAAAAAAAAAAAAAATCAAGAACATACTCTGAAATTTCAGTTTCAGATGTTATTTTATTTAAGCTTTCTTTTTTTTAATTACACAATTGTTGGTCCGGATTTAGCTCCATACAAAAGTGGCCTGATTTTGACTTTTTTGCTCGTATGTGACCTGAATCTGATCTTTTTCTGACGGTCTGAACAACATAAATCTGATTTTTTAAATCATACCCAGGCCACTTTATGTAGTCCTGAACCAGATACACATCTGATGTTTCTCAAAGCTGCCTCACTCTGAAAGCTCATTTCATCTGACTTTTATGTTACTGAGTGTGACGAGAAGATGGCCCATCTTCCAAAAGCAAAATAGTAGCACAATGTCTTTGCCTAACTTCAGAGCATTGATAATTTCAGCAGGAGTTTCTCACCCCTGCCCCTGACTTACAGGCAGAGAGGTCTTAAAGTGGGACTTTTCAGAGTGATTTGAATCACATGAGAATGATAAAAATATATTATCATCAGTATATTTATATACCAGTTTATTAACTTATGTACATGGCTTTAAATATCTTCCCTTTAAATACAGAAACAACAAGGTTTTCT
Organism: Cetoscarus ocellatus; assembly: GCA_037902135.1. Lineage (NCBI taxonomy): Eukaryota > Metazoa > Chordata > Actinopteri > Labriformes > Labridae > Cetoscarus > Cetoscarus ocellatus. The sequence continues at coordinate 34,997 of JBAMNC010001941.1, forward strand.
TGTTTTTAATTAAACTTGTGCAGCAGCTGGATCCTCCTGATTCAGTGTCACGGCCCAATCAGCATCCTTTAAGGGAGGAAGAGGAGGGAGCTGTGAGCGAGGCGACAGCAGGAAGTGACTGCTCATACAGAGATTAGCATGGATGCTAACAGCTTCAGTTCAAAGGTTCAGTTTTGTCAGATGTAGACCGTATTTCTCTATTAAATGGAAACCAAACAACAGTGAGAGCAATTCTCCACAGAAATGACATTTCAAGTCCACGTCAAACATGTTTTGTTGAGAGTTTGTTCTATCATGTTGTGGCTCACTTTTATAAATTACATTATGGCACTAGCACCCGCCTATTACATCATCTGATTGGCCTGTTATTAATGCGACTGATGGCACAATCGTCCAATCATCGGTTGGACGTGCTCCTCAAAGATTCTGTCCATTCTCAAACACTTTTAATGGGCTGTTATTTAGACAAACCAATGAAAAATATTGAACAGTCTGTCTGGTGTGTCAGGTCACCCTCCAACCTGAGTTCACCAAAATGGTGGGGTGGAAATTAAAACTAATTATTGCAGTGATTCATTTCACAATAAATTTAGTTATTTTCATGAGTTAATATGTCCTCGTAACTTCTACATAAAATATCAATACTATGTACCAATACAACCTCTTTACTTCTATTTATACAAAAAATGTTGTTTATAAATTAATCAATCCATTTATAATCATTTGTAATAACCTTAGTTTGTCTTTTAAAAAATGAAACAACACAGCGGCAGAATTTAGTTTTTTGTCCTGTTTATTTTATTGAAGAATTAAAAACAGTAAACATCCAAAATCATTTAAGTTCCAACAGAAGAGAAAATGTGTCACAATGAAAGACAAAGAAAGCTGTGAACCACACCGCACACTGACTTTGATTTCACTCCCTACTTTGACAAGCCAACTAGCCAATCAGAGTTGAACATTTTTGAATGGCAGACCAATAAAGGGGACCAGGGTTGCTCATTTGTCCGCACACCTGCCTGGAGTATTTTGTGCCCCATATTTGAGAACCACAGTTTCATATGTACTGATTTCATTTATGAAGTTCTAAAAGCAAAGACCTATGCACAAAACTGCCAAAATTTGGTTGCACTATAGCCGATTGCCTTCCTCAATCAATTTTCTTTTCCAGTTTCCAAATTGCTTGAATCCTAAATGATAAATAGCCTTTAGAGACTGGGTTCAATTGATTTGTATTCAGGGTCCCAACTTTGCAAAAAACAAAAAAACAAAAAAACAAAACAAAGCCACCAAAAATACAGTTTCTCTTTCAGTTGATAGCTCAAGCTTTAGACATTTGTGCTGAAATAGTCTGTCTGAAAATGTTCCCTTGATGATGTCACTAACAGAGAGTTGATGGGACATGTCTTGGTATACACCTGCAGCCACAGTAAACATTAGAGCACAAAGATAAAAAGCTTAAGCCACAGCTACTTTTGAGAAGAGAGTGGCTGGAAACAGTTCATTTGGATTTAAAGCAAAACAGACTGTTCTAAGCAAGGCTGAAACAGAGGGGTTTACAGGCACACCAGTATTTAATGTTAAAGTGGTTTTTCATCAAGATATGACAGAAATTCTTAGGACGACTGGGACCTGCACAATCCTGTGAAATTTTGGTAAAATAAGGGACCTTCACAAAACTAATGTGGGATGATGTCACTTAAACTACATCCATGTTACATGTTAGTGCCTGATGCTTGAGTACACACATTCGTTCCTGTTGTTGTCTCTTTGTCTCGCTGATGGATTGACATGGTTCCAGCTCAGAGCAGAATAATGGAGGTTCTCTGGGACCTGGTCACCCTGGTCATGATAAAAACAGAATTATTAGAGGCTCATTGTAAGTGCAGTCTGTGACTATATTGAACTACATCAAACTGTGACGTGGTTCAAAAGGTTGGAGGCACTGGACTGAGGTGCATATTTTCTGCTTCCTCAGTAAATGACAGGTTGTGCTTGACCACTCCTCATTCTGAAACAAACACAGCCCTGAGCATTAACAGAAGTGTTTAATGTGCAGTAAACCTACATGTTTACTGCACATTAAACATCGACACCAGGACTGTTTGTATGTCCACTCCATGGCATGAATCTTACCAAAAAGAAAGATGACTTGAAGTTATTTTTTTGCAACTAAACTTCACTGAAAGAGATTGGCATAGATGTTTAAAAATCCAGCAGCAGTTTTTATCAGATTTTAACATGCAAAAGTACCATAGATCTACAGTTCTTCCGGCTCAAAACGGAAGAACTTCAGTCCAGTTTTGGATCCATCACCCAACCAGGGATGTGCGTGTCAACTTTATCTTTAACAGATCGTAACCACATGTCTTTATTAAAAGAAAAACAAACATGAACACAACAAACTTCTCTGTAGTAAGGATATTTTCACTCCACTTCTAACATGTTTTAATGATTTTTTTTAATAAAGTGGCTCTTGTTCTGTAGCACAGTCGTCCCCGCCTACACAATTATCTGATTCACCCCTAATGAATATGATTGACGGGACAATCAACTGTCAGATATGTTTCTAAAAGGTTCTGCATGACCCAAACACTTTTCATGGACTCTACCCCAAATAATGAAACATTTTTTTTTTTATCAAGATCAGTGGCGGCTTGTCAATAGGGGGCGCTGGGGCGCCGCCCCCTCCAAAATTCAACAGTGAAAGTCTACTTAAACACAACATAATTTGTCTTTAAATTATAAAAAATAACGGATAAAAACATTTATTTTTACCACACAGTAATCGTCTGTCAGCAGCACCTGTCACCATTCAATAAAAGGGGTTTCACAATGTTTTTATGTAGTAACTGTGTTGTGAATACATAGTTTACGTACAGAGGGGCGCCGGTCTAATGGGTGTCTATGTAAGTCCTTAAACTTTTGCTCAGCATGTGACCTGAGGCGTCTTTGGGATTGGCCGCTTAGACTTTGCCCCAGGGGCGCAGGCAATTGTGCCCCGGACACTCCCACTTTGACTGGCAGCAAATCAGTATTGTTTTGGTGTTCGTTTTCCTTGTGTGACTGGACAAAGGACGCTGTCAATCATATCCACACGTCACCGCAGCAGATATGATTAACTCATGCGCAAGCATCTCACATATCCTCACGCGTCCGACCGATGCTCCCATGCACCGAGGAGGCTTCGTCCAGAGATCCATCAGAGGATCACAGAAGAGGTGAGATTGCATTAGAGAAGAAAATCAGTAAGAGGCTGTGCTGCACTTAAGATTAGATTAGGATGTGTCTTTCCTAGTAGACATAACATAATTCAAGGGGCAAAGTTTTCCATTTTATGTCACACATGGCACTAAACTATAGATCAGGAGCCACAAAATGAGTTTACCAAGAAGATATAAATTCTTTGTTCAGTAGAACATTATCCTTTTACAGACTTAAGTTCTCAAAAATCTATATAGTTTTCAATTCTTGCATATTTTACAAGAACAACATACTTTTAGGAGGAATTGGGGCTTTTATTGGGTGGGTAGGAATTGACAAAATTGATGCATTATTTTGTTTACAATATTATATAAAGGGACCTATAAAAATATATTTTAAAAAATCATGGCAAAGCAGGAACAAGATAGGAGAAACTGTAATACACAAATGCATGCAGATTATTGCAGAGGTTTTATTGCAGTGCTCATTAAATATTACTGTTACATTGTGTAAAAGCCTTTGAAAAATTACTAAAAGAAGAATTGATAATGCTATCAAGTTATGTGTTACAATTTACTGGTGAAAACAGTGGGGTTTTATTAGTCCCAAAAGTGTAAACGTCACAGATTCTTTACCTCTTAGATGTATGTCCATTACAGAATTATTTTTTAATCCACTGGAGCTTTTAGATTTGACACTTACCTTGTACCTTCCCAGCTTGTACCATTGTGCACAGTATAAAATCAACGAAAACAGACCAACAAAATGTATATCTTGTCTTTAAATGTTGTAGTTTTATTATGGCAACTAAACATGTGATAAAAAAAATAGTAAATGTCAATATAAATATATATAGTATTGTCATTATATATAATTGTATACCATATGTTTAGTTGCTATAATAAAATGTTCTATTTGGATACAAAAACTATAAATTCTGTTGGTGTTGTTTGCTGACTGAATACTGCACGTAACAGTACAAAGTAAAAGTATTCAAAAGCTCCAGCAGATGGAAACAGACTCCTGTAATGTAAAGTTTATTTTTTTCACTTTTTGAAATTTGAAGTAATTTTGCTGAAAACTATAAATGTCATCCAAACACTGACAGCCTCCATTTCAGTTGTGAGAATCAGTCAGCTGGTGTGAGCCGTCTGCCCTTTGTGCTGCATGCTTGTATCTGATTTTTTTTTCTTATTTGTTTTTTTTTTTTCTTATTTGTTTTGTTTTGTTCATACTTTTTACAGTTAATCTATACCAAAACTGTATCACATAGTTTTACCTTTAGTTTTAAAGCATCAGTTTAGTGGTACATAAGATTCTGTTTGTGTTTACAATCTTGAGCCATGAGACATCATGTATAAGATAAGACACTGTTCAGGTGACACAAGAAATGTTCATAAAATAGTGAAACTGACATAAATTACAGCTTTATTTTATGGGAGCAGGTTAAACTTTGGCTGTTTTATTGATTTTTTTCAGTAAATACTGATGTTAACTTCTGGTAATAAAATGTGCTTTTCTATGTATTTTTTAATGACAGATTCACACAGGACCACACCATGTTTCCTGAAGATTCCCTCAGCAGCACCTTGAAGGCCGACCCAGTGCTCAACTAAAGCTGAAGACAGAGCTCAGTCTTATGTACAGCAAGGAGGAGTTCAAGGCCTGCTGTGGTGCTGTGGATCTTATCCTGTTGTTGATGGAAAATAATCTTGGAGAGGTATTTTCAGAGACTGTCACTCTGCTAAAGATCCTCATCACCACACCCATGACCACTGCAGAAGCTGAGGTGCTTCTCAGAACTTTCCTCAGAAACACCATGAACCAGGACAGGCTGAATGCACTGGCCATGCTGTCAATGGAAGAGAGACTGGTGACGGATATGATGGACTTCAGTCAGAGGGTCACTGAGAAATTTGCAGCCCAGAAGGAAAGGAGGGCAAAATTTCTGTTCAAATAGTGCATTGTATTGTGATTATGTTTTGTCTTTAGTTTCTTTTCACTGTAGTATGGAGAGCTTCTTTGGTTTGTTTCCTCCAAAGCTGCGCCCCCCTTAAAATTTTTGGCACCAGCAGCCACTGAAGGGGACCCGTTTTGAAGATGTGGACGACATCAAAAAGGCCGTGACGAAGGAGCTGTGGAGGATCCCGGAAGAATCCTTCCAGGAGTGCATGAAAGCGTGGCAGAGAAGGATGGGAAAGTGCATTAGACTCCAGGGGGATTACTTCGAAGGGGAAAACTTGTACTTTGTAGTTTGGATTCTAAATAAATCTTTTGTGACACCAGTCCTGGAACTTATCTGACACACTTCCTATATCTACAAGCAGGTGTCACAAGTGATATTTATACATATTTATTCATATGTTTTTCATTGCTAGAGTGTGTTCAGAATAATTAATGAACAAGAAACCTCCTCAGTATCAGAATCTATGGTCCAGTTGTGTTCTTGGTCTGTCTGAGATGCTTCATTGATGCTTCTGCCCCGTTATTACCCCTTCCCCACCTGGGCCCCATCCGCTCTGACTGGTTGACCCCACTCCAATTAGGCTTAAACCAGTGATGAAACAATGGTATGACATCGCACCAGTTTACAGAGGGGGTGTAGTCACAGGTGTTTGCTTGGGTGGTTAACTGTTCTTAGAGTCCTGTGCCCAATAAAGGCGTATCGCAGTTTTATTTGCTTGATGTTTCTGTGATGACAGAACAATGTGAATGGCTGGACATAATGGAATAATGGAAAAATCCACCCAGATTGTGTTCATACATCGCTCAAAAAGTTGCAAGGCAGGAACAAAGACTGCAGCTACAGCCCCAACTAGAGGCAGGATGCTATATTACACAACACTTGGCAGGTTTTGGTCCACCTGATTAGGTGCAATGTGAAAGACATCAACATTAAACATACAGGGAGTGGTTTGTAAGGGAAGGAGATGCAGAAGTTGAAACTTTGGACCTTCAAATAAAGACTGTGGGTCCGCAGAAACAGGCACAGATGCTTCTGAGCAAATCATGGAGCACAGCATTGATTCTGGCAGCAGATCGACTTTCTTTAGCCGTTTTATTATTATTAACGTATTAGTTTTTTTCTATTTATCTACGCCCCAGTGCTGAATGATCTATGGCCAGCTGCTGGTCCATGGTGTGACAGTTGAAGAGCCCTGTCTTAAAGACAAATTACATCTAAACACAGATGCTAATAGGTCGGCTATTGCAAGGAGAAAGAAACAGAACACATCCAGGCTTATTGCTTCACACTGGAGTAAACACATTGATTTGGTGAGTCATCTGGAAGTCTTCTTGAGCGGCTGACTTTGTCCACGTTCAGAGCAGCATAATGGAGATTCTCCTGATGTTGGTTACTCTAGACACACACATACAAGAGAAAGAGAAAAGTCATTAAATAGGTTCAGTAATGAGTCCGACAACACAGAGGAGAGTTAACAGATCTCCACTTACAGTTACCTTGTTTTAATGTCTCTGAGTTTTTTTCTTTTTACCCATTTGTAAATTTAAAGCACTCTTGTTGGTGCTGAGGTCAGACTACACAATATTTCCGGAGCCATAAAGTCACAATGTGACTTACATAATGAGCATGACAGACTACCGGTTAAGACCCACTGCATGGAACAACTGATGTGATGATGGGAGAAGGAAGAGGAACAACACTGAAGTCCACAAACAAACACACTGTATTTAGAGAACAGGACTTTAGTTTTTATGTACAGATGTGATGTTGATGAGATGTTAGATTTAAGCAGTCACTCTCCATGTTCCTCTGCTGTTTCCCTCCAACATTTCTCTGTTGACAGTCTGTGGCAGCACCTCTATAACACATTGGAGAGGGATGCTGTTTTTCAGAGCTTTGCAAACTTACCTACTGTCTCTCAGCTCTCAAGTCATCAACCCTGGTTTGTTTACATCCATGATTGTTGTACATGCAGAGCTCACTGTGCTCTCATTGGTCAATGTCTCTGATGTAGAGGAACAGATCGTAGGAGGCACAACAATAATAAAACCTGATAGACTTTCAAGTCGTGAGACGTCCCAGACTGGCCTGTTGTTGTGGATCATTATGACACTACATGAGACAGGAGAGACACTTTCTGTGATCGATGGGTCCCAAATCCCTACGACTGTCGGGTTGGGTCATAATCGTGCATAAAATCATGTAGTCTGACCCCAGCATTAGTCTGGTATTTTGTTTTACCATGAACTGTCGTGATGAGTGTTCCAGTCCAGCTCAGGCTGTCACATGTCGATGTGTCCTTGGGCAAGACACTAAACCTTAAGCTGCTGCATCAGTTATTTGTAAATGGGCACAAAAGAATGACTGTGTCATTGTGTAGATAGGTAACTTGTGCAGGGGTCAGACTACATGATTTAGGCACGATTATGGTCGGATCCAACAGTATGGAAAATGAGTTTTGTGTAGTATGTCATAATGACTGACAACTACAGACTGTCTGAGACGCCACACAAGTATGCACAAGATAGTCTAGAGAGTTTGATTTTTGTCCTGTCTCCATGTCAGAGACGTTGTCCAATGAGAGCACACAGAGCTCTGCTCGTGCGACAGTCACAAATGTTTGCAAAGCTCTGCAAAAGAACATCCCTGCCCTTATGATGTGTTTGAGAAGAGCTACTACAGACTGAGAAGAGAAATGTTGGAGAGACACAGCAAATGCAACACAGTGAGTGAGTGTTTACATTTATCAGCAAACTTACTCCCTAATAATATACAAAAATGGTTTAAAGAAAGAGAAAGTGGTTATAATTTAAGAAGGAGAGGGAATCTCTTACAATCCAAAGTGCGCACCACACTCAAAAGCATGTGCATATCTGTCAATGGGGTGAGGTTGTGGAATAATTTACCTGTAACGATCAAAGAAAGTAAACACATTGCTGAATTCAAAAGACAGTTTAAATTTCTCACATTAGAAAACTATAACAATTGAGGTGAAGGTGGTCCAAATGTTTCATTTCCACTTTAAGAGGTTGTACTGAATTGTTTAGCCATAAAGTCTTCATTTTTTTCCTTATTTAAAATATTTTCTTGTATCATATTTTCAGTATATATTGTTTTTTATTACCAGAACTAACTACCTCAGATGAATCAAGAGTTTCTCATTTGGACAAATGACTTTGATCAAATAAACAGTAGCCGTGTTAGAAAATTAAGATGTATAAAAGGGGAAGGTAAACATAAGTTAGCTTCTTCCTTCTCCTTTTTTGAACATGTAGAGACCTTTAATTTATTTATTTTCTGTGAGAAATGTCATGTGAAAAATGCTTCCTTGTTGGTTCTCATGTTCAAAAATAAATTTCATTTCATAACACATTCAACATAACGTTTGGAGATAAACTAAAATGCTGCTCTCTAAATACAGTTTGTTTGTTTGCTGTCTTCAATGTTGCCTCTCCTCCTTCCACTGTCATCATGTCTGGCTTTATATGCTGTTGGGTTCAGTCTTGTAGTCTGTCATGTTTGTCTGGCAAGATACAGCACATTAGGCTCTGTGGTCACCTAATCTGACATTCAGTTCTGGAATACACCTATTTTTGCTTGTTGGACATATCTTCAGTGATGAACCCGAGCTCAGATGATGTTTCGGGTCTTGTCCATCAGACACCCTCACATGTGCGACCCAGTCAGGGATGACCAGTCCCCTACTTGTCTACAAGTGGCCCACTCCTCAAGATTTAGAGCCATCCTGAGGCTTTTTCAGGAGCCTCTAAGATGTTCTTCATGGCTTGTTTGCACAGCCGACCTTTTACTCGAAGAAGTTTGAGGGTTCGGTACAAAGACTGGCAAGCAAAATCATGGCACCCAAATTTCACTGGTTTGTCGCTGGCTCTCCCGCCATTGTTCCTGCACTCCAAAGACCATTTTAACGTATTTAGCCCTCTTTCCCTTGTTGGCCTCTTCATTCTCTGACGAAGGTGATGGACTGCTTGTGAACAAATGTCAAAAAATTCTTTAAAAGAAATCCTGGATCTGCAGCCAGAAAAAAGAGATGGCCCATCATCAGCCAGTTTTTGTGGAGAGCTCCAACTATTGGTGGATTGCCTTTGCAGTTTGAGCAGAAAGTTTGAATGGCATCGACAATCAAGCAGAAAATAAATACATGTTTTGTTTGACAGCTGCTGAGTTAAAGGTTTTATCTCCGTTTTTCTGAAGTAGGGTTGCTGGAGACCCAAGGCACCAGTAAATATGACCGCCAATAAAGGAACTTTCAAGCGTTGTCCCTGGGTCGAGATAACAGGGGTGGAGGGTCACTGGTACATAGCAGTACATGGTGCCACTGAAAGTCTTGTAATTAACCCACTTATGAGTCAAAACTACTCAAAGAAACTACATTGGCTCAACAACAGTACAGTAAGATCATTTAGAGTATTGAGATTATGTTGGGACATAGGGGTTATGTTTCCCTCCGCCATCAGCTGGTCAGGTCATCAGAGGAAACAACAAACACTAACTTCACTAAAGCTGAACTGAAAATAAGTGATTTTGAGTCTAGTATTGATGATGTGCTGTTGGTTGTGGATACAAAAGGATATCGTTATGAACTGGAGCACACAGATGAGAACTTAAGCAGATGGAGTCACAGATAGAAAGAGGGATGGAGAACGAGGGAGCAGGACGGATCACAAGTCACCTGGTGTTGCAGATGCTGAAGGTCCACTGCTGTGGGACTTGGTAACACGGCTTCTCCTGGACCGTTCATCTGAGCTCTTTCATTTCATTAAGCCTTCAAAATGCTGTCATGTGTCAAAGTTCTGGATGAATATCGCCTTCCAGGGACAAAGCTTGCAAGTTCCTTTATTGGCACTCAGAATTGTAAATGTTTCAGAGTACCATGGCCCTCGAGTGACCCCACTTCAAAAAACCTGAACTCTTTACCCTTTAAGCATTTAACAAAAACTAAAGTAACCCCTACTCCTCATGTCCCAAGTGCTCTCTAAATATCTGTATTTCGTTTTTTTCTTTTTTAAATAACATTAAAATCTTGGCGGGTGGCACGGTGGTGCAGCAGGTAGTGCACGTGCCTCACAGCAAGAAGGTCACCGATTTGATCCCTGGGTCGGGCAGGGCCTTTCTGTGTGAAGTTTGCATGTTTTTCCCATGCATGTGTGGGTTCTCTCCGTTCACTCTGACTTCCCTCCACAAACCAAAAACAAGCTCATTAGGTTGATTGGTGACTCTAAATTGCCCTAAGGTATGAGTGTGAGCATGAATGGTTGTCTGTCTCTCTATGAGGCCCTGAGATCGACTAGGACCGGTTCAGAGTGTACCCTGTCTCTCGCCCAATGACAGCTGGGATAGGCTCCAGGCCCCCCGCTACGCTGAAAGGGATAAACGGTATAGAAAATGAATGAATGAATAAAATCTTGGCAGAAAATACCTGTGCATTAGAAGGAGAAGAAGCTGATGTTCCTGAAAAACAATAAAAAAACATTTAATGCCAAAATCAAGATTTAATAGGATGACCCACCAGGTAGAATCATTTACTAAATTTACCTCCACAGTTGCAGCTCTTTTTCTTGCAACAGAAAAATAAAACTGAGGCCAGAAAAAGACAAAGGATGGTGTTGAATATCAAAGCTCCACCCAGGACATACACCAGGACTGCAGACTGTTCCTCATCTGTAGAGACGGACACCAGGACACAGTGATGCTTTACAGAGTTTGACTTAAATCAGGTTGAGCTGAATCAGGGTAACATTTTTTTGATAGTACAAGTTGCAGCTGTAACTTTTTTAACATAAAAATGACAAGGAAAGGGATGTCAGGATGAAAATGATACATGTTAAAGTGTAAATTAGTCACAGATATCATTGACCCTATCACTACTTAAAATCAATATCTAAATACTTCCTTCTCCGCTTGTGTCTTCTGTACGGTGGCTGACGAGGTCACACAGCCTACAGTGAGTCAATGTAATTCAATAAAAGGAAAACAGCTTCAAAACAGAAACACAGCCAAAAATCACAAAGAAATACAATCATAGAAACACGGTGCAAATGAAATAACATGTTTTGAGAATTAAACACCCAATCCAAAACTGAGAAAGCATCTGCAAGAGCAAAACTGCAACATAACTAAGTACAACAATGGAAGTGCTCCAGGCCTTCAGCTTTTTTCTTACTTACTGACTGCTTTGAGCTGCTGTAGGCCGTTTGTCCTCGTCACCAACTATACTTGTGGTTGGCGTAAACATTTTCTCACAGCTGATGCAAATCCAAACTTAATGAACAACTAAACATTGAGAGGAAAGCACTGTGGTTTTATGCACCAAGTAAAAGTGCTCCAAGAGTACAATTTTCCATCCAGGCATTTCTGACCATGTGGAAAACTGACATATCTTGCAAAGTCTTGGATCAACATGGATTTGGATCACCATTAAAATGCAATCACTGCTTCCTTGTGCCATGACTGACATTTCCTGACAATGTCATCAAAACCCATTCTTAACTGTTCTAACAGACAAATGGACAAACAGACAATTGCCAGCAAAAGCTTCACATTTTCTGTCCATGTGTTGACAGTCCTATTAACCCCAAAATCCATGCAGGTTAAAAAAAAAGACATTATAACAATCAACACATCAACTCAGTTTATGTTTCTATTTTACTTCAACCAGGGATTAATTATTAAGAGTCACAAAAGTATAAATGTACAAAAACACTATCCTGCTGTCTCTAAAGAAATCCATTTACTTCAAATAATCAAACAAATCACAAGTAGGCCAAAAATCAGCTCAATTATTTTGGCTTGGATCTTTGAAAAGTGCATCTGTCTGATTACAGACAATGAATCAGGTGGATCCAGCTGCACTGCAAAGTTTTCAATAACCTGATACACCAGACAGACCTTTCAATATATGATCATCAAGACTGTACTGATTGCTAATTTCCAACTCTTGTCCCCAGTTGGGCTTCACCGTGTCAACAAATGTGTTCCTAAATGTCGACTGATGGAAACAGAGTGAGTCCTCATGAATGTGTCTTTGCTTTGGTTTAGAAACAACCCCATGGCTCCCTCTGATTATGTGATACGGTGAGTAATACAACACAAAACAACAATGTTTTTAATTGTTGTCCCCCCTCTGGGCTAACCTTGCACAGCATCTGGATCAGCCTGACTCAGTGTCTGTAATCAGTCAGATCCATCTTGCCAAAGTCCAACCGACAACAATTGTGAGCAGCTCATAGCAGGACGGCCCAATCAGCAACAACAACATACAGTGATTAGCATAGATGCTAACAGCTTCAGTAGCAGTTTTATAAGATGTTGACTGCGTTTCTTTATTAACTAAAAAAAAAAAAAAAAAAACTGCAAACCTTCCTTTAGTGAGGATATTTTCACTCCACTTCCGACACACTTGATTTATGAAGTGGCTCATGTTCTGTAGTGCTGTGGCTCCTGCCTACTACATTGTTTGTTTGGCCTGTAATGAATGTTGATTGACAGAAGAATCATCCAATCACCAGCCAGATATGCTTTTGAAAGGTTCTGCCCTCCCCAAACACTTTCTATGGACTCACTCACTAGTGAAATATATTGTTACATATAGTTATACATTATTGAATATATTGTCTGGTGTGTCAGGTTACCTCTGAACTGGGCCATGTTTCAAAAATGTTGAAAAACACTGGTGTAGAGAGTGAACTGTGGTCACACCCCAAAATGCAGTGTGTCATGGACTTTGAGACAATTTTAAGTTGCAAGAATATCGTATTAGCATCCAAGTTAACAGTCAAGCAAGAATCTCCAACCAAAGATATTTGATCAGATTGAGGACACTTTTCTAAATGTTAACATAGATTGTGACTTACATTCAAAGTCCAGCCTGGTCCCATTTCCAAACAGAATGTGTCCACATGAGACAACAGCGCAGTAATACGTCCCAGCATGAGAAACATTCAGGCTCCTCAGAGGTAAGTTGTAGACACAGGTGTTTGTTTCTGTGGTGTGTCTCCTCTCACACTGATGGTTCCTGCCTCCATGGGTGTAAATGAGTCCTGGATGAGATTCTTCAGAGTCCTTGAACCAGTAAACACTGTGTCCTCCATCACAGCCCCCAGTGTGGACTGTACAGCTCAGAGTCACAGAGCCTCCATGCTGGACGGCTTCAGATTCAGACTGATGGACCAAAGCTGGGACGGTCAAACCTGAACCCTTAACACTCACCAGAGTGCCCTCCGCAAACTCAAACGTGGTTGAATAGCTGGTTGCGCAGTAGTAAGTTCCTGTGTCAGAAACGCGTACATCCATTATAATCAAGTGATACCTATTTGTTTCAGCCTCCAGTCTGAAGCGTATGTCGTCCTTCCATTCATTCTCAAAAAAGAACTTTTCACTGTAGCTGTGGAAGGATGACATGAGTTTTAGTTTTTGTCCTAAAGGTTGCTTAAACCAAAAAATCTGATATACTTCGTTACTCCTGATAACACATGTCACAGTTATGTTGTCCCCGACACTGGCAGATATGAAAGTTTTCTCCTGATGAGGAGATGAGGACGGATCAGTCGTCAGAGCTGAAGAGATGAAAAATGAAAGGAAATTGAAATTAATAAGACATTACAATCCAGTCTGCATAATTAGACTTTCACAATTTAGAGGCGAGTACCTGGGTCAAGCGGGCCAAGACAGGATTGGGAGGAAGATATTTTACCTCCGCTAAAATGTTGTGTTTCTTGTCCGTCTGTCTGTTTATGGTCAAGATAACTTACGATCTCAATGGATTTTGATTTAATTTTCTGAGAATGTTGGAAATTAATTTTTGGAGGATTTGTTAACATTGTGTCATAGGAAAGTTTTTGGCATTTTTTCCAGTAACTCTGCTGGTAAGGTCAGTAATGCCCTGAAAAAATATGTATGCAGATGGACGTCATGTGAGTCCATGCAAAACCACATTTAACTTTGGATCTGGATCAAGAGGAGGATATGATTTTTCTCTCTGGACCTCAGTCTGGATCAGGGGTAAATGAGTGTTCAGCTGGGTGACTACTGACCATGAGTGTTTGTGGAGCACTTAGATTTATTATTGGCTCTTGGAAAGAAATAAGAAATTACAAGGAGAAATTCAAGAACTATGTTTATGTACAGTTTGAATAGTTGCATCAAAATGTGAAGAATAAAGCTGAAATACAATTTAGCAAATTTAATTCTAAATATTAGGCTTTTTATACCAATTTTGTTCCCTTTAATCTCAAATTGAAACAATCTTCACCCCCAGATTTTTCCCCTCTTGTGCCTGACCCTTAAACTTTCCCAAACACAGTTAAACCATTTAGATAAAAAAAAAAATGAAAATAAAACTATCTGTATTTCAGCCTGATTTGCCACTACAACATTGTGTTCTGTATTACAACATGCAAAATGGAGAATATTCTCAAAATGGTCTTTCACAACTGGTTTTATTTTATTCTTCATGGAACATTATCAGATTTAATCTGCTAAGTTGCATCTTAAATGATTTATTTAGAGGTCTTTTATGAAATATTATTAATGCATTTGGGATAACAGTAATTCAAATAAACTTAACTGACTCTCTAAAACCAATACTTATATAACAGCTACCTTTGCCATATTGTTACATACGTAAGGGTAATAAAATAATGGTTTATTTATGTTTTATCTTATTAAATAAAGCTTTACTGTTTGGGTTTGAGCTTGAACACAGAGATAAACTTCCTAAAAGAAAACCTGAAAGCTAGTTACTTATTATTTTTTTATGTTGAAGGTATTTTTAGGATCTAACAGACACTCTGGTTTATGAATTTATAAATACTACTTATGTGGCTCTCGTTAAAATCAAACTTGCTTGTCCCTGTTAAACAACATGAAGCGATGAACAATAAAGAAGCAAATTAGATGTAAACATAACTCACCGCTTCTCGGCAGGATGATGAACATCAGATAGAAAAGTGACTTTGGAGATGTCATCATGTTCAGTTTTCAGAGCTTAATGTGAAGCATCATGACCTTTCTTGAGTCTTCACAGAGGGGGCTGTCTTTGATCGGCCAATCACCTCTTTATGTCCTCTTAAGGAAATAAGATCACATGTTCACAGCCAGCCACAGTTACATCAACCTGATCTCACCTTTTCTCTCACTGTATGGAGTGAACTCTACACCTCCAAACTTCACATGACAGCAGTTTTCTCTGGTGTCTCTTACTGTTCTTTATTTTAACTACCATATTTCATTTATGTCCATTTTGTGATGAATTATGTATTATCTTTGCAGTGTTAAATGCGATTGTTGTGTTTGCAGAGCATGTTTAAATGATCAAGTTTGATAAAAGAAATTGTTTGTTGGTCCTCATTACATCTGGCTTTGCTGTTTGAGCTCTGTGCCCTTCTCCACATGCACAGATGATTTCTGGAACCCTGGACCATTGAGGCCAAATTTTTGAGTCTGTGGACATAAAGTGAAGTTAAAATTGACTGATCAATAAAATCATTAAAACTTCATAAAGTTTGATTTACAAATGAATCTGTTTAAATGTTTTGAAATGTTATTACTTTGCAAGGATGCCTGCTGATGACAAAAGACATGCATTTATGTTTGGATATGACACAGCTTGTTTAATTTACCCCCTATTTCCCATTAATTCCAATGAAAAGTTTCCAATTTGGAAACATTTTAAATTTACACATCTTTACTGTCTGTCAAAAGTTTCTGGAAATTTACTGTAAATTTCCTGCCCCTTTGCAGCCCTACCGATAACTCAGTTAGGTTTGTCCATACTGTGCCGTCTTCTTCTGCTTATCTGGGGATGGGTTGCGTGGGCAGCAGCCAAAGCAGAGAAGTCCAGACTTCCCTCATCCCAGCCATTTCATCCAGCTCTTCCCAGGGTATCCTGAGGTGCTCCCAGGATACCAACTGAGAGACATAGTCCTAGGTCTTCTCGAGGTCTCCTACAGGTGGAACATGTCCTGAGCACCTCACCAGGGAGATGTCCAGGAGACATCCTGATTAGATGCCTGAGCCACCTCATTTGGCTCCTCTCTGCTCCGAACTCCACTAAGGTGACCGAGCTTGTTGCCCTATTTCTAAGGGAGAACCTGTTGGCCAGGTGTACACCCATGGGGTCTGGCAGGGCACAGCCTGAAGAGGCGACATGGGACACTCCTCCCATGGGCCCACGACCCATGGAAGGGGACAAAGCGATGTGCGCTGGGCAGCAGCCAAAGGCGGGGACATTGGTGGTCTGATCCTTGGCTGCAGAAGCTAGCTCTCAGGACCTGGAACATCATGTCTCTGGCAGGAAAGGAGCCTGAGCTGGTGCACGAGGTTGTCAAGGTCAGTCCGACTAGATATAGTCGGACTCGCCTCGACACATACAGTAGCTTGGGCTCTGGAAAGAGTCCTCTCAAGAGGGGTTGGACTCTCTTCCACTCTGGAGTTGCCGATGGTGAGAGGTTTTGGGTGCAGTACTATTATCCCCTAGACTCGGTGCCTGTATGTTGGGGTTTAACCCGGTGGAGAGAGGGTAGCTTCCCTCCACCTCTCTACTATTGAGATTACCAATCAGAGCTGTGGCCGTAGGGTGGTCAGTGCCTGTCGTGGTGGCAACACCTGAATCCCCGGTGGACAACGGAGTTTAGGAATGCTGTCAAGCTGAAGGAGTTTTACCAGGCCTTTGTGGCCAGTGGGACCCTGGGGAAGGGTGACAGGTGAAAAAACCTGAGCATGGGAGGAGTTTGGTGAGGCCATGGAGAACCAATTCCGGACAGTCTTGTAGAGATTCTCGTCTGAGGATTCATCCTCCTCTCAGTCTCTCTCCCCCTCCCTTCCTGTTCTGCTGCCTGTGGTAGGCGTGGTTACCTCCTGCTGCAGACGGCCACTCTCGCACACCTGCACTTCATTCACTCATCATCCAGGGTATAAAGGCTGCTGAGATTCACTCATGCTTCGTCGGTGGATTTCCTCTTCTCTGATTGGTTTGTTTGCCGTCGTTCTGGCCCCTCATGGCCTCTATTCAGTGTTTTCTCCGTTAGGAGTTTTGATCCTGCTATCTTTTGGATACTCACCTGTTTTTCTTCTCCCTCTCTTCACAGTGTCTCCTGAGCTCCTGCCCTTCCTGCTTGTATATACTCACCTTGTTGTCACTGATCACTGGATGTTGGATTTTTTGAGACTTTGTAAATAAATCACCGTAAACCTTTTTTCTGGTTTTCCGTCTCAGCTTCTGGGTCCAACTAATAAAGTACAAAAGGGACAGTTCCTTGACATCTCAACCACCATCTGGTGTCTCAGGAGGGGAAAGCAGTGCACTGTCAACACTGTTTATGGTGGAGATGGTGCACTGCTGACCTCGAATGGGCATGTTGTGGGTCGGTGGAAGGACATACCAAGTATGTCAGAAATGGTGAATGGACTTTAGCTTACGTAGCACCTTTGCATTCTTTCTCAAGTGTTTTTACACCACAAACCATGTCAATTCACACCCATGCGCTCTTACTTTTACTCTTATTGGTTCAGGGTCTAAGTTGTCCATCAGCATTAGCGAGCACAACCACACCCTTTCATACCCATTAACATGCCATTGACATAGCCGCTGGAGCAACTTGAGGTCAGGTGTCTTGCCCACATTGACATGTGACAGTTGGAGCAGGACTCAAACCCACAACCTTCAGATTGATGTTAGAGTGCACCACCAGACTGAGCCACCAATAACCCCTCTGTGCAGGTTTGAGCTCCTCTAACTGTTCTAGTTGGAGTTATGTTCGAGTTGAGCTGATGGGCTGCTACAGTGATTTGATAAGGATGTTAAGTAACATTAAATGCATTGTATACAAAAATCTACCACCAGGGGGCTCTCACCTAAACAAACAGCTGCCAATGAGCCAAGACCAAAGAAAAGATGGAGAGTGACCCACAGTCACCTCCGCCTGACCTCAATGTTAACTATCTTTTATAGTTAAGGACTCTTTTCAATAAAAACTGAAGTCCATGTGGTGTGTGTGCTAAACAGCAAATCAGTGATCCATTGAAAAGCTTTGCATAATAAGAGAGGAAAGTGTTTAAGAAAAAGACGTCCTGACAGTTTCCTGAGCAAGACGCGAGATGCCTTCTGAGATTACTCTTAGCGTCAGTCAGGAGGTCTATTTTCCTACTTTATGTGACAGGTATCCACAGAACAGAACAACTGACTTGTTGAGTAAATACAGTATGGACCGTCTTTGGAGACCAGAGAGCTAAATTTGCATCATTGTTGTGCTGCAGTTTGATATTGTACCCTGTCGTCTGTCAATGTCCATGAGCTCCACTGTAAGTGTGCAGCACTGAGAGGCAGGGCGCGTCAGTGGGGATGGAGTCATGGAGTTTTCTTCATTAATTCAGGAATTTGTGCCAGATCACATAGTATTTATGCGAGAAAAATACAAAACAAACAAATGTGAAGCTACTGCTCCCATTCTAGGGAGGAAAAAGGGATGGACCTGCTCGGATTTGTCTTTTTTTTCAGATTTCTGTGCTTCTACCCTGAGGTATGTAGTATTTTCTTTTTGCTTTATTTATTTACAGTTTGTGTGTTTATAGAAAGTGTGATATGGGTAAACTTAACTTGATTTGGTTATTGTTGATATCCTTGCAAGTTGAGGGATGCGTGCATACCATGAGACTGTGCACAGAGAGTTCTAGGGGACTATATATCTACAAGCAGGTGGCACAAGTGATATTTATGCATATATATTCATATGTTTTCATTGATGGACTGTGTTCACAATAATTAATGAACAACAACCCTTCTCAGTATCAGTATCTATGTTCCAGTTGTGTTCTTGGTCTGTCTGAGATGCTCCATCGGTGCTCCTGCCCCATAATTACCCCTTCCTCACCTGGGCCCCATCTACTCTGACTGGTTGGCCTTTCTGCTTTGTGGTGATTTGTCATTTTAGTGCTGCTAAGCATCATGTTTTCAAAAGCTGTGCATTCTTTCAACAGCCAATGCCTTGCACTGGGCTTGCTATCCAAGTCCAATTAGGCTTAAACCAGTGATGTAACAATGGTATGACATCACACTGGTTCACGGAGGGGGTGTACTTGCATTTGTGTGCTTGGGTGGTCAAATCTTCTTAGGGTCCTGTGCCTAATAAAGGCATTTGCAATTTTATTTTCTTGATGTTTCTGTGGTGACAGAATAATGTGAATGGCTGGACTGTAATGAACGAGGCACAGAATGGTAGGACACAAATGCACAACAACAGATCCGGTTATCAAAAGGCAAAGAGGTTTATTGGAAATTAACTATAATAAAAAGAACAGGATCATTACATGGACAAAATGGAATAATGGAACAATCCACAATTAATATGTTCATGCATCGCTCTGGTTAATATAAAATTGCCACACAATGTGGCCTAAAGGCAGTTTAGTCTTTATTTTAAAGCACAGAAGAAAGTGTTGTTATCCGAAGCTGGTTGTGTATTTCTTGCTCATTATACAACAAAAGGTTGCATTGCAGGAACAAAGACTGCAGCTGCCGCCCCAACTAGTGGTGGGATGCTACATTGCACAACATTTGAAAGGTTTTGGTCCACCTGACTAGGTGCAATGTGAAAACAAACCAAACCAAACCAAAAAGGAAAAAATGAATAAAACGTTGCCCAACTTCACCCCCTAACCGAACTGAACCTAATCTTCCTAATTCAGGGGATAGTTTGTTCTTGATCGTTCACAGCATTTAGTGCAGCTTTTCTGTAAGTCTTTCAGGTCTTGGCTTCAATGGCTTCAACATTAAACATACTGGGAGTGGTTTGTAAGGGAAGAAAATGCAAAAGTTTGAACTCTGGACTTTCAGAATAAAAAACTGCTTCTTAGTAAATAATGGAGCAAAGTGTTAGTTTCTGGCAGCAGACGGCCTTCTTCAGCTGTTTTTTTTTTCAAACCATCATTATTAAACTATTAGTTGTTTTTATTTACCTACAGCCCAGTACCTAATGATCCATGGCCAAGTACCTGTCCATGACACGATGGTTAAAGAGCCCTGTCTTAAAGACTAATTACATCTAAACACAGATGCTGATAGGTCAGCTGTTGCAAGGAGGCAGAAACAGAACACATCCAGACTTATTGCTTCACACTGGAGTAAACACATTGATCCGGTGGGTCATCTGGAAGTCTTCTTGAGCGGCCGACTTTCTTCACAGTCACAGCAGCATAATGGAGATTCTCCTCATTTTGGTAACTCTAGACACACACATACAAGAGAAAGAGAAAAGTCATTAAATTGGGTCAATAATGAGTCCTTAAACACAGAGGAGAGTTACCAGACTCTCACTTACAGTTCCCTTGTCTTAAATTCTCTGAGATTTTTTATTTATGTATTTTTGATAAACGAAAAAGATCCTTCATGAGCCATACTAGACTAATTTTTTTCAGCAATATAAAATACATCTAGAATTTACCCATTTGTAAATTTAAAGCACTCTTGTTGGTGTCTTATGCTGAAGTCAGACTAAACAAATTTTATTACTGGTATCGACAGTCAGTATGTCAGCTCAGACGACCACAGAGCCATAAATTCACAAAGTGATTTAACCCAATGAGCATGACAGACTACAGGCTGAGACTGACTGCATGAAACAACTATTGTGATGATGGGGAAAAGGAAGAGGAACAACACTGAAGTCAAAAAACAAACACACTGTATTTAGAGAACAGGACTTAAGTTTCTATCTACAAATATGATAAATGACATGTTAGATGTAAGCAGTCACTCTCCATGTTTCTCTGTAACTTTTCTCTGTTGACAGTCTGTGGCAGCTCCTCTACAACACATCGGGATCATCAGGGATGCTGTTTTTCAGAGCTTTGCAAACTTATCTTCTGTTTCTTAGCTCTCAAGTCATCAACCCTGGTTTTTTTACTTGGGCAAGGCACTTAACCTCAAGCTGCAGCATCAGTGGTGTGTACAGGGGGATGAAACAATGACTGTGTCAGCTGGTATAGATGGGCAACTTGTGCTGGGGTCAGACTACATGATTATGGTCAGACCTAACAGTACTGGGGAAAATCTGTTGTTCTGTTTTGTGTAGTGTCATAATGACTGACAACTACAGACTGTCTGAGACACCACACAAGTCCAAGACAGAAAGTCTAGAAGGTTTGATTTTTGTCCTGCCTCCACGTCAGAGACATTGACCAATAGGAGCACACAGAGCTCTGCTTGTGCGACAGTCACAGATGTAAACTAGAAAAGCATTCAGAGAGCGCAGACCTCTGCCAAGCAGCTTCAGTCCACCCCTAACACAATCTCCCAATGACAAAGTATCCCTCAAAAAAATGTCGAAAATGGTCCTATCTCGCAATGTTAGAGAATTAAAAAAAAAAAATTCTGGATCTGGATGGTAATCCAGATCACTCCCAAAATCTAATCATTTCTTCCTTCTCCCATTCTACACATCTCCTGAAAATTTCCAAATCCAAATCTGTCCATAACTTTTCAAGTTATTTTGAACACAAACAAGCAAACCAACGCCGGCAAAAACATAACCTCCTTGGCGGAGGTAACAAACAGAGGTTTGTGCCTTGAGTGCAGCTTGAATTACAAGACAGAGGAAAAGTTTGCAACGCTCTGAAAAAGAACATCCCTGCCCTTATGATGTGTATTTAGAGGAGCTACCAAAGACTGTAAAAAGAGAAATGCTGAAGAGAAACAGCAGCTGCAACACTGTGAGTGACATTTATCAGCAAACTTACACATCATTCAACATAACGTTTGGAGCTAAACTGAAGCACTGCTCTCTAAATGGAGTTTGCCTGTTTCCTGTCTTAAGTGTCACCTCTCCTCCATCTACTGTCATCACGTCAGGCGTTATATGCTGTTGGTTTCAGTCTTGTAGTCTGTCACGCTTCACATCTTCAGTGATGAGCCCAGGCTCGGAGGGTGTTTCGGGTCTTTGATCACCAGACACCCTCACACCCAGTCAGACCCAGTCAGAGATGATCAGTCCCCTACTTGTGTACAAGTGCCCCACTCCTCCAGATTCAGAGCCATCTTGAGCCTTTTTCAGGAACCTCTAAGATGTTCTTGATGGCTCTTTTGCACAGCTGACCTTTTACTTCAAGAAGTTTGAGGGTTTGGTACAATGACTGGTCAGCAAAACCCTGGCACCCAACTTTCACTGGTTCTCTGCTGGCTTTACAGCCATTGTTTCTGCACTCCAGTGACCAGTTCAGTTTATTTTGCCCTTTTGCGCTTGTTGGCACATCTTCCCAGGGGAGAGCAAGCTCCAGTAGGACAGCTTGCTTTGTTGACTGGGATGTTAACTCCATGTCTGGGTGGAGTGAAGTGGTGGAGATGTGTTCTTGGACCTTAAGCTGCTTTCCTAGGTCAAATTGGAGCTGGCAGTCCTGAGCAGTGGTGAGAAGCCCTCCGGGGGAACTTGGCTGATTCTGAGCCTTCTCTCCAGCTCTGACGAAGGTGATGGACTGCTTGGGGGTGTGCTGGTAGTTGCTGTTGTTGATTGCTGTGCCGACTGTTTCTGCCAAAGCCCTGAGATACTGGGCATGACACCAGAGGTACCACCTATCCCCCAATTCCAAATGACCAGACTGTTATTAACAATGAAAACAATTGTGTAGTTTGACTCGGTATTAGATACCTATCACTAAGTGAATGTGAGAGTGAATGGGTGGATGTGACTTGTGGTGTAAGAGTGCTTTGAGTTGGAAAGACTAGAAAAGTACTCAACCAGCTCAAGCACATTTACCATTCATTAAATCTTTTATAAAAACAATTACCTTCAGTTGCTAACAACCTGCTAAAATATTATAAAGTATTTTATCATACAGGTTTCCACAGGTCATATCACAAACAAAATGTAGTCACTTTTTCCTTGTGCTATGACCAACATTCTTGAAAATGTCATCATTATCTGTAGTTGTGGAAAATGTTAACAAATGTCAATAAATTCTTAAATAAAATCCTGGATCTGCACCCAGAAAAAAGAGATGGCCCATCATCAGCCAGTTTTTGTCTAGAGCCCCAACTATTGATGGGTTGCCTTTTCAGTTCGAGCAGAAAGTTTGAATGGCATCGAGGATCAAAAAGAAAATAAATAAATGTTTTGTTTGATTGACAACTGCTGAGTTAAAGGTTTTATCTCATTTTTTCTGAAGTGGGGTTGCTGACAGCCCATTGCACTAGTAAATATGAGCACCAATAAAGGGAACTTGCAAGCATTACCCCTGGAGCAGATTTCGGGGGGGGGGGGGGGGGGGGCAGTCACTGGTACATAGCAGTACATGGTGCCACTGAAAGTCTTGTAATTAACCCACTTATAGATTAAAACTTCTCAAAAAGCTACGTTGGCTCAATAATAGGCTGTATTAAGATTATTTAGAGTATTTCGATTATGTTGGGACATAGGGGTTACGTATCCCTCCGCCATCAGCTAGTCAGGTCGTCAGAGGAAACAACAAACACTAACTTCACTAAAACTGAACTGAAAATGAGTGATTTTGACTCCAGTATTGATGTCTAGTGTTGGTCATGGATCCAAGGGATATCTTTATGAATCGGAGTACACAGATGAAGAACTTTAGCAGATGGAGTCACAGATAGAAAGAGGGATGGAGAACGAAGGAGCAGGACGGATCACAAGTCACCTGGTGTTGCAGATGCTGGAGGTTCATGGCTGTCACCAGTGAGACTTGGTAACAAGGATTTTCCTGGACCGTTCATCTGAGCTCTTTCATTTCAGTGAGCCTTCAAACTGCTGTCATGTGTCAAAGTCCTGACTGAATATCTTCCCCCAGGGACAAAGCTTGCAAGTTTCTTTATTGGCACTAGGAATATAATATTTCGGAGTACCATGGCCCTCGAGTGACCCCACTTCAAAAAACCTGAAGTAACCCTTTAAGTATTTACCACAAAATAAAGTAACCTCTACTAATTCTGTCCCAAGCGCTCTCTAGTAGTCTGTATTAGTTTTTTTTCTTTTTCTTTTTTTTATATAACATTAACATCTTGGCAGAAAATACCTGAGCATTTGAAGAAGAAGAAGCTGATGTTCCTGAAAAACAATAAAAAAAACATTTAATGCAAAATTAAGAGTTTATAGGATGACCCACCAGATAAAATCATTTACCAAATTTACCTTCACAGTTGCAGCTCTTTTTCTTGCAACAGAAAAATAAAACTGAGGCCAGAAAAAGACTCAGGATGGTGTTGAATATCAAAGCTCCACCCAAGAGATACACCAGGACTGCAGATTGTTCCTCATCTGTAGAGACTGACACCAGGACACAGTGATGCTTTAGAGAGTTTGACTTAAATTAGGTTGAGCTGAATCAGAGTAACCTTTTTCTAGATAGTAGAAGTTGTAGCTGTGTTTTTATTGACATAAACACATGACAAGAAAAGGCATGTCAGGATGAAAATGGTAAAGGGTCAAAGCATAACATGAGTCACAAGTTTAGTGAACTCTCACTGATAAAATCAATATTTAAATACTTCCTTCTCTGCTTGTGTTTTCTGTGCAGTGGCCAATGAGGGCACAAGGACTGTAGAGAGTAGTTATAATTATGCAGTTCAATAAAAAGCTTCAAGAAAAGAAACACAGCCAAAGGTCACAAAGAAATACAATCATACAAATGAAATAACAAACTTCAAGAATAAAAACCTCAATCCAAACCCAGAAAACACCTGCAACAGCAGAAATGCAGCATAACTAAGTAGAAGAATGGAAGTGCTCCAGGCCTTCAGCTGTTTTTTTTACTATTTAAACTGCACTGAGCTGCTGTAGGCTGTTTGTCCTCGTCACCTCTCATACTTCTGGTTGGTGTAAACGTTTTCTCACAGCTGATGTCAACTAAAAAATAATGAACAGCTAAACATCGAGAGGAAAGCACTGTGGTATTATGCACCAAGTAGAAGTGATCCGAGAGTACTATCTTCCATCCAGGCAATTCTGACCATGTGGAAAACTGACATATCTTGCAAAGTCCTGGATCAACATCTCGATTTGGATCCCAACCAAGATCCAATCTCTGCCTCCTTGTGTCATGACTAACATTTCCTGAAAATGTAATCAAAATCCATTCTTAACTGTTAGAGTTATTTTGCTCACAGACAATCGTACAGAGAGACAATCGCCAGCAAAAACTTCACGTTTTTCACGTTCTATTTCATTATAGAAAATGAATGAGGGGGATCCAGCTGCACTGCAAGGTTGTCAATAACCTGATACACAGGCTGGACTTTTCAATATATTGCACATAGAGTTTATAGCTATTGCTGATTTCGAACTCTTGTGCCCAGTGAGCTTAAACGTGTTAACAAATGTGTTTCTAAATGTCGACTGATGGAAAAATCATCCACTCACCTGCCGGATATGCTTCTGAAAGGTTCTGCCCTCCCCAAACACTTTCTATGGGCTCTCTGACTGGTGAAATATTTTGAACACTCTGTCTGGTGTGTCTGGTTACCTCTGTACTTTATTTCATTGAACTGGACCATGTTACAGAAATGTTGGAAACCACCGGTCTAGTGAACTGTGGTCACACCCCAAAATGCAGTGTGTCATGGACTTTGAGACAATGTTAAGTTGCAAGAATATCGTATTAGCATCCAAGTTAACAGTCAAGCAGGAATCTCCAACCAAAGACATATGATCAGATTGAGGACACTTTTCTAAATGTTAACATAGATTGTGACTTACATTCAAAGTCCAGCCTGGTCCCATTTCCAAACAGAATGTGTCCACATGAGACAACAGCGCAGTAATACGTCCCAGCATGAGAAACATTCAGGCTCCTCAGAGGTAAGTTGTAGACACAGGTGTTTGTTTCTGTGGTGTTTCTCCTCTCACACTGATGGTTCCTGCCTCCATGGGTGTAAATGAGTCCTGGATGAGATTCTTCAGAGTCCTTGAACCAGTAAACACTGTGTCCTCCATCACAGCCCCCAGTGTGGACTGTACAGCTCAGAGTCACAGAGCCTCCATGCTGGACGGCTTCAGATTCAGACTGATGGACCAAAGCTGGGACGGTCAAACCTGAACCCTTAACACTCACCAGAGTGCCCTCCGCAAACTTAAATGTGACCGAGATGCTGGTTGCACAGTAGTAAGTTCCTGTGTCAGAATCTCGTACATCCATTATAATCAAGTGATACCTATTTGTTTCAGCCTCCAGTCTGAAGCGTGGGTCATCCTTCCATTCATTCATCCATTCTAATGACAACTTTTCACCGGAGCCGTAGAAGGACGACATGAGTTTTGGTTTTTGTCCTAAAGGTTGCTTATACCAGAACAACATGTTTACTTCGTTAATCCTGATAACACATGTCACAGTTATGTTGTCCCCGACACTGGCAGATATGAACGTTTTCTCCTGATGAAGAGATGAGGACAGATCAGCCGTCAGAGCTGAAGAGATGAAAAACACAATGAGATTCAAATTAAGAAGAAACTGCAATTCAGTCTGCATAATTACACTTCCACAATTGAGAGGCGAGTACCTGGGCCAAGAAAGATCGAGGGGAAAATGATTTTACTGTTGCTAAAATGTTAAGTTTTTTGTTTCTCAGTAGATTTTGATCACACTTTCTAGGAATGTTGGAAATGGCAGAAGGAAAAATTAGAAGTTGACTTTGGTGGTGATTCAGTCATTTTTTAAGGATTTGTTATCATTGTGAGATAGGGCAGTTTTTGACATTTTTGCCAAAAACTCTGTTGGAAAGGTTAGAATTGCTTTGAAAAAGTGCTTGCAGATGGACGTCATGTGAGTCCATGCATAACACAGTTAATATTGGATCCAAATTAAGTTTCCAGATGTGATTCTTGTCTCTGGACCTCTGTCTGGATCAGGGGTAAATGAGTGTTTAACTGGATGGCTACTGACCATGAGTGCTTTTTCGGCGCACTTCTAGTTCATTATTCACTCTGGGAAAGAAATAAGATAATACAAAAAAGAAATTCAAGAGCTTTGTTGATGCACAGTTTAAATAAATGCATCAACATGTCAAGAATAAAACTGAAACATAGTTTAACTAATTTAATTATCATATTTTGTTCCCTTCTTGAGCTCAACGCTTAAACTTTCCTGAACACAGTAAAACAATATAAAACAGGGGTGGGCAACTGGTGCATTCATGAAGATCAAACTCTCTGTATTTCAGTCTGATTTGCCACTACATCACTGTGTTCTGTATTACAACACACAAACTTGAGAATATTCTCAAATAAATCTTTAAGAACTGTTTTTATTATTCATTAGGGGACATTAGCAGTTTTAATTTGCTGATTTGCAGCTTAAATGATTTCCATAGAGGTCCTTTATAAAATATTATTAATGCATTTGGGACAGAAGTAATACAAATAAACTTAAATGAATAACCAAAATCTTTATAGCAGCTGCCTTGGCCATGAATACTTTTGTAAAGATATAATATAAGTAAAATTAGTGTAAAATACACAGACTAAATAGAGGAAAGGTATATATAGTGATGAATTGCATTAAAGGTAACTTTATATGGCTTTAATTTATGTTTATCTGATTAAATAGAGCTAAACTGTTTGGTTTTGAGTTTGAAAGTACAGACCATCTTCCTAAAAGAAAATATAAAAGCTAGTTACTTGGAATTTTGTTATATTTCAGGTATTTTGATGATCTAACAGACACTTCGGCCGTATGAATTTAAGAATTCTTTATGTTGGTTTTGTTTTAACCAGATTTGTTTGTCCCTGTTTAGTAACATGAAGCGATGCACAATAAAGAAGCAAATTAGATGTAAACATAACTCACCGCTTTTCTTCAGGATGAAGAATATCAGATAGAAAAGTGACTTTGGAGATGTCATCATGTTCAGATTTCAGAGCTTAATGTGAAGCATCTTGATCTTTCTTGAGTCTTCACAGAGGGGGCTGTCTTTGATTGGCCAATCACCTCTTTATGTCCTGTTAAGGAAATAAGATCAAATGTTCACAGCCAGCAACAGTCACATCAACCTGATCTCACCTTTTATCTCACTGTATGGAGTTAACTCTACACCTCCAACTCTACACTGACAGCAGATTTCTCTGGTGTCTCTGACTGTTCTTTATTTTAACAACCATATTTCATTTATGTCCATTTTGTGATGAAATATGAACTAGACATGCAGTATTAAATCTTTTTGTTGTGTTTGCAGAGCAGCTTTAAATGATCAAGATTGTTACAGTAAATGGTTTGTTGGTCCTCATTACATCAGGCTTTGCTGTTTGAGCACTGTGCACTCCTCCATCACGTGCACAGAGGATTTTTAGAGCCCTGGACCATTGAGGACACATTTTTGAGTTTGTGGACATAAAGTAAAGTTGAAATTGACTGATCAATAAAATGATTAATAATTGCTGAAGTTAGATTTACAAATGAATCTGTTGATTTTTTTTTTTAATTATATTATTTTGTAGGGATTATGACAAAAAAATATGTATTAATTTTGGATACAATACAGCTTGTTTAAATTGATAAGATAAGATAAGATAGTCCTTTATTGATCCCCAAAGGGGAAATTGTGGTATTGCAGCAGTACAGGGCAAGTACAGGGATAGTAGCATGCATTGAATAAGACATAGATCAAAAGAATAGAAGATATTTACAATTATCAAAATTAACTAACATACTAAAGCACTAAATTAACAGAGTAACAAAGTAAGTGTCGTTCAATTATCAAATTAACTAATATACTAAAATGCTAAATTAACAGAGTAAGTGACATTCAATTATCAAAATTAACTAACATACTAAAATAATAATTTAACACAGTACAGGACAGCTGAGCCTCCTGTGCAGTGCAGTAAAGATAAAGTGACAGTGATATTAAAGTGGCAATGTGAAATGTGGGTTGTCAGTGCAGTGACAGACTGTGGCCTCCGCTGCTGTTGTAAAGCCTGATGGCGGTGGGCACAAAGGAGTGCCTGAAGCACTCAGTTCTGCTTCTGGAGGGGATGATGCGTTGGCTGAACGAGCTGCCCATGTCCCACAGCTCGTCGTGGAGAGGGTGAAGAGGAAGGGCGCCAGAACAGTTCCTTGGGGTACTCCGGTGTTGCTTGTGACCACCTCAGAGGCACAGCCATTCACCCTGATGTAGTGCAGCCGGCCTGTGAGGTATTCCAGTATCCAGGCTGTGGTGTCGGGTGCAGTTGCATGTCCAGCAGCTTGTCCCCCAGGAGGCAGGGCCTGATGGTGTTGAAGGCATTAGAGAAGTCAAAGAACATGACTCTCACAGTGCCCCCTGGCCTCTCCAGGTGTGAC
Source organism: Cetoscarus ocellatus (assembly GCA_037902135.1). Taxonomy (NCBI): domain Eukaryota; kingdom Metazoa; phylum Chordata; class Actinopteri; order Labriformes; family Labridae; genus Cetoscarus; species Cetoscarus ocellatus. The sequence continues at coordinate 64,458 of JBAMNC010001941.1, forward strand.
AGGGCCCTGTGGGTGAGGAAGATAATGGCATCCTCCACGCCAATGTGCTGCTGGTATGCAAACTGCAGGGGATCCTGGAAAGCAGAGAGCAGAGTCCTCAGGTGCTGAAGAACCAGCCTCTCAAAGGTCTTCGTGACATGTGATGTCAGTGCCACAGGTCTGTAATCATTGAGAGCACTGGGACGTCCTTTTTTTGGTCCGGGACGATGCAGGAGGTCCTCCACAGTTTGGGCACCTTCATCAACCTCAGGGAGAGGTTAAAGAGGTGCTGAAAGACTCCAGCGAGCTGCCCGGTACACACCCTGAGGACCCTGGGGCTGATGTTGTCTGGCCCACTGGCTTTGTTGGTGCAGAGTTTGGAGAGCTCCCTCTGTACCTGGCTGGACGTGAGTGCGAGGCAGGGAGAGAGGGAGGGGTGCTGGGTGAGGTTGGTGTCCAGGGGGAGTAGGTTGGGGGGAGAGGGGGGCTGTCTGTTGGAGCCACTTGCAAGCTAGGGGAGGGGGATGAAGATGTGCCAGGGAGGGGGGCAGAGTCTCCTGCAGAGTTGTGAGTGGGGGCTGGGGTGGGGGTTGAAGACCCAGATCCATTCTTTGAGCTCACAGAGGTGAGGGTTGTGTCGAACCTATTGAAGAATAGGTTCATCTCAGAAGCAAACTCTGGGTCTCCCTCAGCTCTGGGTGCAGGTCTGTTGAAGCCTGTCATCCGTTTCATCCCACACCACAGCTCTCTGGAGTTTTCCTGCCCCATCTTGGCCTCGATCTTCTCCCTGTAGCTGTTCTTGGCCTCCTTCAGCTTCTTCTTCAGCTCCTTCTGGACAGCCCTGAGCCCGTCCCGATCCTTAGACATGAAGACCCTCTTCTTCTTGTTGAGAAGGCCTTTAATGTCCTTATTGATCCAGGGTTTCTTGTTTGGGAAGCAGTGGATCTTTTTGGTTTGGACAATGTTGTCCTCACAGAAATGGATGTAGTCTGTGATGCAATGAGAGAGGCCTTCAATGTCATCACCATAGTCCTCTTTAAAAAGATCCCAGTCTGTGGCATTGAAGCACTCCTGCAGCGCCTCTTCTGTGTCCTTAGACCAAACCTTGACAGTCCTGATGGTGGCTGCCTGTTGTTCCACCAGCGGCCTGTAGGTGGTATCAAGGTAAATAAGGTTTTGGTCTGATTCCCCCAGAGGAGGGAGAGAAGAAGAGCTGTATGCTCCCTTCACGTTGGCATACAGGAGGTCCAGGATTTTATTCCCTCTTGTAGCACAGTCCACATACTGGGTAAAGTTTGTCAGGACAGGAGAGAGAGAGACATGATTAAAGTCCCCACTGATCAGTATGAGGGCGCTGGGGTATTGGGTTTAGAGTCCCGCGATCACAGCGTGGATGACGCCACAGGCGCCGGCTGGTGCAGCTGACGGCGGGATGTAAACAGGTCGATCACACTGTCCGGTGTTGTCCCCTGCAACCATGTCTCCGTGAAGACAAGCAGGCTGCTCTACCTGTAGATCCACTGTAGATCCACTGGCTGTTCACTAACGCCGTCAGCTCGTCAGCCTTGTTGGCGAGCGACCTCACGTTCCCCATAAGGATCGATGGAAGGAAAGGTTTAAATCTCCTGTCCCTCTCAATCCTCTTTCTGACTTTAGAGCTTGCTTTCTAGAGCTTGCTCCCTATTTCCATTTAATTTCAATGAAAAGTTTCCTATTTGGGATATTTTAAAGTTCCACATCTTAACTTTCTGTAAAAAGTTTCTGGAAATTTACTGTGAATTTCCTGCCCTTTTGCAACACTACTGAGAACTCATTTAATTATGTCCATACTGCATAGTACCGTCTCATTCCGCTTATCCATGGTCGGATCTTGGGGGCAGCAGCCTACGAAGAGAAGCCCAGACTTCCTTCTCCCAGGCCACCTCATCCAGCATTCCCTGGGGATCCTGAGGCATTCCCAGGCCAGCTGAGACATAGTCTCTCTAGCATGTCCTGGGTGTTCTCCAGGGTCTCCAACCTGTGGGACATGTCCTGAGCACCTTACCAGGGAGGTGTCTGGAAGACATGTATGAAGGAACGAGGCACAAGGCCAGAACAAGATGCTCAGCACTTCTCCAGTTGACAAAAGGCAAATCAGTTTATTGGTAAAACAGGCAGAGTTTGGTATACAAAAAAACATTCAGACTAAGCTAAGGTATCCAAGACATGAGGCAAGAGTAGATCAATAAACAAACAAGACAAGACTGTGATTAGTGCTGGGACGACGGCTTGGGAGTGCAATGAACTGGCACAAGACAAGGGGAAACATGAGGTTTAATACAAGATCTAATGAAGAGTGATCAGAAACAGGTGGGAAGAATACTCAGCCTGCAGGTGTGACGAGACTGGGGAAGGGCAAACAGGAACACACCTTTGACAAAGACAAGGGTCACTGATTTCAAAATAAAACAGGAAATGCCTGTAACATGCCTGTATGTTGGGATTTACCCTGGTTAATTAGAGGGTAGCCTCCCTCCGCCTTTGGGTGGGGGGACGGATCCTGACTGTTTTTTGTGCCTTTGCACCAAACAGCAGTTCAGAGTATCCACCCTTTTTGGACTCCCTAGAAAGGGTGCTGGAGAGTGCTCCTTCTGGGGTTCCCCTCCTTCTGCTCGGGGACTTTGACGTTCACATCAGCAACAACAGTGAGACCTGGAGGGGTGTGACTGGGAGAAACGGGCCCCACCAGTCGGAATGCGACTGCGAATGGTGACTGGTGGACATCTGTGCTTGTCACAGATTGTCCAATACAAACACCATGTTTAAGCATAAGGGTGTCCATATGAGCACTTGGCACCAAGTCACCCTAGGCCTCAGTTTGATGATTGACTTCGTGGTCGTGCCATTGAATTTGCAGCCGCATGTCGTGGACACTCAAGTGAAGAGTAAGGCGGAGCTGTCAACTGATCACCTCCTGGTGGTGAGTAGGCTCTGATGGTGGGGGTTGGCTGGGAACATCTGGCAGAGTCTACCATCAGAAGGACTTCTAACTCCCACCTCCGGGAGAGCTTGACCATGTCCCAGGGAGGCAAGGGACATTAAGTCTGAGTGGGCCTTGTACCATGCCTCTACTGCTGACGTGGCTGATTGGAACTGTGGCTGTTCGGTGGTCGGTGCCTGTCATGGTGCCAACACACGAACCTGCTGGTGGAAAGGGGGGTCAGGGATGCTGTCAAGCTGAAGAAGGAGTCCTACCGGGCCTTTTTGGACAGTGGCTGTTTCCCCAAGCAGAAAGCAGATTCAGTTGTCACCAAGGCAAAAAACCGTGCATGGGAGGAGTTTGGTGAGGCCATGGAGAACAACTTCAGGATGGCTTTGAAGAGATTCTGGACCACAATCCGGTGTCTCAGGAGGGAAAAGCAGTGCATCATCAACACTGTCTGTGGTGGGGATGCTGCACTGCTGACCTCAACTTGGGACGTCGTGGGTCGGTGGAAGGACATTTTATGTATGTCAGAAATGGTAAATGGACTTTAGCTTATGTAGCACCTTTCCAGTCTTTCTCAAAGTGTTTTTACACCACAAACCACATCAATTCACACCCATGTGCTCTTATTTTTCCTTTTAGTGGCTCAAGTTGTCCATCAGTGTTAGCGAGCACATCCCCGCACTTTCATACCCGTTCACATTTCACTGACATAGCAGCTGGAGCAACTTGAGGTCAAGAGACTTGCTCATATTGACATGTGACAGGTGGAGCAGGACTCAAACCCACAGAATGCACCCACCCTACTGAGCCACCGGTGTCCCCTCTGTTCAGGTTTTAGCTCTTCTAACTGTTCTAGTTGGAGGTTTGTTCAAGTTGAGCTGTTGGGCTGCTACAGTGATTTGATAAGGATATTAAGTAACATTAAAGGCATTGCATGCAAAAATCTACCACCAGGGGGCTCTCACCTAAACAAACAACTGCCAATGAGTCAAGACCAAAGCAAAGATGGAGAGTGACCCACAATCACCTCAGCCTGACCTCGCTGTTAACTGTTTTTTTTAAATTGAGGACTGTATTCAGTAAACTGAACTCCATGTGGTGTGTGTGCTAAACAGCAAATCAGAGATCCATTGAAAAGCTTTGCATAATAAAAGAGGAAACTGTTTGAGAAAAAGACACCCTGGCAGCCTGCTGAGCAAGATGCAATGCCCTCTGAGATTACTCTTAGCGTCAGTTAGGAAGTCCATTTTCCTACATTACCTGACGTTTATCCACAGAACAGAAAAGTGTATTTGCTGTTAAGTAAATACAATATGGACTGTCTTTAAAGGCCAGAGTCCTAAATTTTCATCACCGTTGTGCTACAGACCAGGGCAGTGGGGGTGGAGTCATGGAGTTTCCTTGATTAATTCAGTAATTCATGCCAGATCACATGGCATCTGTGCTAGAAAAACTCAAGACAAACAAATGGGAAGTTCCCATTCCAATGAGGTAAAAGGGGTGGACTTGCTTGGATTTGTCTTTTTTCAGATTCTGGTGCTTTTACCCTGAGGTATGTTGTATTTTCTTAGATAAATGGGCTTTTTTTGATATTTTGACTTAACACAAGTTCATGCCTCAGGGAATGAATACTAGCATGTCTGGCTGCCAGGGGGGAATTATTTCAACATTTTTTTTACACTTTTATGATATTTTACCATTCCATGGACTATGCAATTGATCTTGGGTGATCTTGAACATGAAGTTTATTTGTACTTTTTATTCTGATGAGCTGTCAATCCTTACATTCTTGGATGTATACCGAATTCTGCTGCACCTGACTGGATCTCCTTTTAGCTGCTGGTTCTGGTCTGTTATCCATCCTCATCCTGCTTGATCTGAAGGCGGCCTTTGACACTATCTCCCACACCATCCTCCTGGACAGACTTCAGACTATTGGCATCACACAGACACCCCTCACCTGGTTTTAATCTTATCTCTCTGGCTGCACTCAGGTGGTGTTTACACGAATACGAATACGGATACGGCCAAATACAAACAGTTTTCACTGCGTTTTCACCTCCCGTTTACATGAGAACAGTGCCTGGAGTGCCTGAATCTGCAAACTTTTGAAATCAGGGTCCAGAGTGGAGAGTTTTGAAAACGGATCAGTGTCTGGCTTTGTCTAGACGAGATTCAGCATCTCAGGGTGAAATGCTGACGTCAGCGCATGCGCAGTACTCTTTCACATGAAGACTGCATGCGCAAACCAGGAACAACAACAGCTTCAGCCGTCTACCGAGCAACATGTGTGCTGTTTGCTGTGCTCGTTTTGTCATCCAGACAAAACTATCCAGACAGATTTGTTGTCCAGACAAAAAACGTATGCGTCTTCATGCGTCCACTCGCCATTGTTGTTTGTGAAAAGTTTGTCTTCAAGAGAAAGTGTACGCGTGTTGTGTCACCACTGTTTCTTTAAAAACCTACATCGCCATCGACTGGACTGGCATGCACGCTACAGTGTTTTCAGTTGTTCTCGTGTCTCCGTCTGGACGAGAATCGATTTTGAAAATGCAAAGGAAAAACCTTTCTGTTCCTGGTGAAACGGTGTCAATTAAACATGGCCTCAGTTCTTTCAGCTCAAATCATTCAATTTCTACCCACTCCCAGTCACCACAGGTGTGCCCCAGGGCTCTGTCCTGGGGCCCCTGTTCTTAAGGGGTAAAGTATAACAATCAGTTCTGCTGCTAAGCAGATGACACCCAGCTCTACATCTCCACTAAACCTGACTCCATCCTCCCTCTTTCCTCCCTCACCCCCCCTCTCCTTGAAATAATGTCCTGGTACACACTCAATTTCCTCAAATTAAACAGTGATAAAACAGAAATGTTATTAATTGGCACTAGATCCACTCTCAACAAATCTAACTGTTTGATTATTCCATTTGACCACTCCTCCATCTTCCCCTCCCCTCAGGTAAAGAGTCTGGGTGTCATCCTCTACAGCACACTCTCCTTCACCTCTCACATCAACAACATAACCCGGTCAGCTTACTTCCACCTCCGAAATATCAACAATATCCGCCCCTTCCTCACTCCTCACACCACTGCCATTCTGGTCCACAGTTTAGTCACCTCCCAACTCGACTTTTGCAACTCCCCTCTGTTTGGTTTCCCCCAGAAAATCCTCCATAAACTTCAACTGGCCCAGAACTCAGCAGCTCATATCATTTCAAGGACACCATCCACTCATCCCATCACACCTAACCTGCAGCAGCTCCACTGGCTCCCCATCACATACCGCATTCAATACAAAATCCTGCTCTACACATACAGAGCCATCCACAGCTTCGCCCCTCTGTACCTGTCTGACCTCATTCATTTTTGGTTTGGTAGAGTGAAAATGAAAGGAATCAAATGACCCAGTCAAATTCTGACCAAACAACTTAACCTGGTGTACCCATGTATAGACAAGGCAAATAATCCAACCCTTTTCGCTCTGCGCCTGCACCGAGAACATGTGTCCTTAAAGAAACAAAATATAGACAGACCCATCATGTACCACATGCGTTTAAACAACGATCATAATATTGCTCTCTGTGTTTAATTACAACAGTAGGATTTGCAGTTGTCATTAGACCTAACAAATGTGCAAAGCATTCAACCTCAATTTGGGTTTAAATATTGTCTCTAATTTAATGAACATGTAGATTCGGTGATCAGACCTTCATTTGTTTCGGGATTCTTGTGATTTGATATTAATGCTGCTAAAGGCTTGGTCAAGCCGGTTCACTCCAAGGAGACCAGAATGTTTTCATGACAGCTTTTTATTAAATCATCTTGACAGGAGAAGGACAGACACAAACTCAAACATCAGTGAAGTTAGGACATTGTACAACACATAAAAAAGCAGAATACAGCAATGTGCAAATCTTTTCTTGACTTTTATTTAACTGAATACTCTACAGAAACAAAACATTTAATGCTTAAACTGATAACTTTATTGTTTCTTTTTCGCTGAAAATAGTCATTCATTTTGAACTGGATGCCTAAAATACATTTCAAAAAAGCTGAGACAGCAACAAAAGACTACCAAAGTTGAGGGATGCATACTGTATCATATTCATATGTTTTTCATTGCTAGAGTGTGTTCGCAACAATTCATGAACAAGAAACCTCTTCAGTATCAGTATCTATGTTCCAGTTGTGTTCTTGGTCGGTCTGAAAAGCTCCATCGGTGCTTCTGCTCCCTTATTACCCCTTCCCCCTGAGCCCCATCCACTCTGACTGGTTGACCTTTCCGCTTTGTGGTGATTGGTCAGTTCAGTGGTGCTCAGTGTCATGTTTTCAACAGCTCTGCATTCTGCCTATAGACAATGCCTTGCACTGGGCTTGCTACCCCAGTCTAATTAGACTTAAACCAGTGATGAAACAATGGTATGACATCACACTGGCATTCTCAGTAAATAACGGAGCATCGGGGTTAGTTTTGGCAGCAAACTGCCTACCTTAAGCTGTTTTTTAATATTGTTAAATTAATAGTGTTTTTTTACGTATCTACAGCCCAGTACCTAATGATCTATGGCCAATTACCGGCCCATGGTGTGATGGTTGAAGAGCCCTGTCTTAAAAGACAAATTACATCTAAGCACAGATGCTAATATGTTGGCTGTTGCAGGAGGCAGAAACAGAACACATCCAGACTTATTGCTTCACACTGGAGTAAACACATTGATTCGGTGGGTCATCTGGAAGTCTTCTTGAGCGGCCGACTTTGTTCACATTCAGAGCAGCATAATGGAGATTCTCCTCATTTTGGTAACTCTAGACACGCACATACAAGAGAAAGAGAAAAGTCATTCAATTGGTTCAACAATAAGTCCTAAAACACAGTTAACAGATTCTCACTAACAGTTTCCTTGTCTTAAAAGTCTTCGATTTTTTTATTAACTTATTTTACAAATGACCAACGTCGTCAGTCCAAGTGACCAAAGTAATGTGGAATCAGTATGTGTATTTGCTAAGACAATGTCGAACACTGTAATTTTCTCTGAATTTTCTTATCAGAATTCTCTGAGTTTGTATCAAACTTGGTCCTTAGCTCTGATAAATTTCTTACTGTAGGTGACTTTAATATCCACGTTGACAAAGACAGTGATCGCTCAGCTTTTATAGCCCTAATAGACTCAGTTGGTTTTATTCAGGCTGTTTGTGAAGCTACCCATCGTATTAACCACACTCTTGATCTTGTTCTAGCATAAGGCCTTGATATTAATGAACTAAAAGTCTTTCCTGAAAATCTTCTATTATCCAATCACTTCTTAGAAACTTTTAACATATTCTTATAGGATTTTGCATTGTGTAATAAAACAGTGATGAGTAGAAATCTGTCCAGTGGTGCTGTGGCTAAACTTAAAGAGGCCATTCCTGCTGCCTTAAATTCAGCATATTGGCCAATTGATAACTGATATTAATTATCGCCCCTCTCAGCTGGATCAGCTTGTCGATAGCTCTGCCAGTCTACTAGGATCCACTTTGGACTCAATTGCCCCACTTAGACAAAAAACTATTAAATGTCAGAAGATAGCTCCTTGGTTTAAATCTGAAACTCATGCACTTAAACAAGCATCCCGTAAATCAGAGAGAATTTGGCGCTTCAATAAAAGGGAGGAGTCACGTATACTTTGGCAGGAAAGTCACAATAAATACATGACAGCCTCACGACATGCTTGAGCTGCCTACTACTCCTCACTTATTGAGGAAAATAAAAACAATTCTAGGTATCTTTTCAGCACTGTAGCCAGGCTGAAACAAAGTCAGAGCTCTATTGAGCCTGTGATTCCTCTAGCGTCAACTGTGAGGACTTTATGAGCTTTTTAACGATAAAATTCTTAAAATTAGAGATAAAATTAGCAAATTCCTTTTCCCCGAACCTGCCGTACCATTAAATGTAGTTAGACTTCAGTTAGACTGTTTCTCTACAATTAGCCTTCAGGAGCTAAATTCTCTTGTCTCCTCCTTCGAACCATCAACCTGCCTTTTAGAGCCAATCCCACCTAAGCTGTTCAAGGAGGCCTTTCCCTTAATTTGTCCATCCTTGTTGGAGACAATCAATATATCTTTATCAACAGGCTAACAACAGTCCTTTAAGTAGCTTTAATCAACTGTCTTCTTAAAAACCTAACCTCAATTGGGGAACATTAGCCAACTACAGGCCGATATCAAACTTTCCATTTACTTCAAAGATCCTGGAGAAAGTAGTGGCTAATCAGCTAATGGACTTCCTTCAAGACAACAGCCTTTTTGAGGACTTTCAGTCAGGATTTAGAGCTCATCACAGCACAGAGACTGCTCTAGTTAAAGTAACCAACTATCTACTCTCAGCTTCAGATGAGGGACTTCTCTCAGTACTTGTTTTGTTAGATCTAAGTGCTGCTTATGACACCATTGATCATAATGTTCTTCTACAGAGATTAGAGGAATTACTCTGGATTACAGGGACTGCCCTAAATCGGTTTAAGTCCTGCTTATCTGATAGATACCAGTTTGTACATGTGAACAATAAGACTTCTGTGAACACTAAAGTAAGTTATGGAGTTCCTCAAGGCTCTTGATTGGTCAAATTGTCACTATACAAATAAAGATTGACTGATAGATTTATTGATATATAAACAAATTAAGACCCTTCATTAGTTGTACTTGCCTAAAAGTTCTTTTCCAGAAATATAAAATAAATCTGGAATTTACCCATTTCTAAATTGAAAGCACTCTTGTTGGTGTCTTATGCCGAGGTCAGACTAAACAATTTTTTCTGTTGGTATCAACCGTCAGTATGTCAGTTTAGACAACCATGGAGCCATAAATTCACAAAGTGACTTTAACACAATGAGCATGACAGACTACCGGCTGAGACCGACTGCATGAAACAACTAATGTGATGGGGGAGGAACAACACTGAAGTCCACAGACAAACACACTGTATTTAGAGAACAGGACTTTAGTTTGGATCTACAGATGTGATGTTGAATGAGATGTCAGATGTAAGCAGTCACTGTCCATTCTGTTTCCCTCCAACATTTCTCTTTGACAGTCTGCGGCAGCTCCTTTACAGCACATCATAAGGGCATGGATGCTGTTTTTCAGAGCTTTGCAAACTTATCTTCTGTCTCGTAGCCCTCAAGTCATCAACCCTGGTTTGTTTACATCCATGATTGTTGCACAGAACAGATTGTAGGAGGCAGGACAAAAATCAAGCATGCCAGACTTTCAGTCGCAGAGTCGTGAGACATCCTAGACTGGTCTGTTTTTGTTGCTCATTATGACACACTACATGAAATGGGACATCTGAAAATCATTACAACTGTTGGGTTGGGCCATTATTACTCATAAATTATGTAGTCTGACCCCGGAATTAGTCTGGTGTTTTGTTTTACCATCAGCTGTAAAGTTGAGTGTTCCAGTCAGGCAAGTCACACCACATTAGGTTCAGTTCATGGTCACCTAATCTGATAAACAGGTCTGGAATACACCTATTGGTGCTACTTGGAAACATCTTCTGTGATGGACACCTGTTCATAGGGTGTCTCGGGTCTTTGATCATCAGACACCCTTACCCAGATGACCTGATCAGGGATGATCAGCCCCCCTACTTGTGTACAAGTGGCCTACTACTCCAGATTCAGAGCCATCTTGAGGCTTTTTCAGGAACCTCTATGATGTTCTTGATGGATCTTTTGCATGGCTGACCTTTTACTCCAAGTTTGAGGGTTCAGTACAATGACTGGCCAGCAAAACCATGGCACCTAACTTTTACTGGTTTGCCGCTGTCTTTCCAGCCATTGTTCCTGCACTCCATGACCAGTTCAGTTTATTTCCCCCTCTTGTGTTCCCTAGCTTGTCTTCCCAGGGAACAGCAAGCTCCACTAGAACAGCTTGCTTCATTGACTCTCATGTTAAGTGGCTGAGATGTGTTCTGGGACCTCAAGTTGCCTTCCCAGGTCAACTTGGAGCTTCGGTGCGTTGCAGTGGTGAGAAGCCCTCTGGGGCAACTTGGCTGATGCTGAGCCTTCTTTCCAGCTCTGACAAAGGTGATAGACTGCTTGGGGGTGTTCTGGTAGTTGCTGTTGTTGATTGCTGTGCCCACTGTTTCTGCCAAAGCCCTGAGATACTGGGCATGACACCAGAGGTACTGCCCATCCCCAATGTCTGATGACCACACTTTCGTTACCGACAAAATGAATTGTGTAGTTTGACTCGGCATTAGATAGCAGCTTCAACTATCACTAAGTGAATGTGAGAGTGAATGGGTGGATATGACCTGTTGTGTAAGAGAGCTTTGAGTTTGAAGGACTAGAAAAGCGCTCCACCAGCTCAAGCACATTTACCATGCATTAAGTCTTTTAAAGGACACCTAGCTTCAGTTGCTAACAAACTGCCTCTATATAATGAAAATGACAAGGGACCTCACACAATTATTTCTGATAGTCTTTTAAAACATTGTTTTAAACAAGATTTTAAAAGATCAGATCACAACCAGTATTTAATCACTTCTTCCTTGTGCCATGACCAATATTCCTTGTTAATGTCATCAAACTCCGTAGCTGTGGAAAATGTTAGCAAATGTCAATAAATTCTTTGAATAATCCTGGATCTGCATCCAGAAAAAAGAGATGGCCCATCATCAGCCAGTTTTTGTCTAGAGCCCCAACTATTGGTGGGTTGCCTTTGCAGTTTGAGCAGAAAGTTTGAATGGCATCGACAATCAAGGAAATGGTAGATACATTTTTTGTTTGATTGACAACTGCTGAGTTAAAGGGTTATTTCAGGTTTTCTGAAGTGGGGTTCCTGGAGGCCCATGGCATCAGTAAATATGTGTGCCAATAAAGGAACTTGTGAGCTTTGTCCCTGTGGAGATTTTAGGGGTGGACAGTCACCAGTACATTGCAGTACACGGTACCACTGACAGCCTCGTAATAAACCCACTTATAGGTTTAAAAACTACATTGTCTCAACATTACGCTACAGTAAGATTATTTAGAGTATTTAGATTATGTTGGGACTTAGGGCTTATACATCCCTCTTCCATCAGCTGGTCATGTCGTCAGAGGAAACAGACACTAACATCACTAAAGCTGAACTGAAAATGAGTGATTTTGACTCTAGTATTGACGATGTGCCATTGGTTTTGGGTACGAGAGGATATCTTTATGAACTGGAGCACACAGATGAAGAACTTTAGCAGATGGAGTCACAGGTCCAAAGTGGATGGAGAACTGAGGAGCAGGACAGATCACAAGTCACCTGGTGTTGCAGACCTTTCACCTGAGCTCTTTCATTTCAGTTAGCCTTCAAAATGCTGTCATTTGTCAAAGTTTTGATTGAATATCTCCCCCCAGGGACAAAGCTTGCAAGTCCTTTATTGGCAATAGGAATTTAAAATACTTCCGAGTACCATGGCACTCAAGTGACCCCACTTCAAAAAACCTGAAGTAACCCTTTAAGTATTTACCACAACATGAAGTAACCCTTCCTCCTCCTGCCCCAAGTGCTCGCCAATCTTTTAAAGGCAGAAAATACCTGTGCATTTGAAGAAGAAGAAGCTGATGTTCCTGAAAAAACAATTAAAAAAAACATTTAATGCCAAAATCAAGAGTTTATAGAATGACCTAACAGACAGAATCATTTACTAAATTTACCTCCACAGTTGCAGCTCTTTTTCTTGTAACAGAAAAATAAAACTGAGGCCAAAAACAGACTCAGGATGGTGTTGAATATCAAAGTTCCACCCAGGACATACACCAGGACGGCAGACTGTTCCTCATCTGTAGAGAGACGGACACCAGGACACAGTGATGCTTTAGAGAGTTTGACTTAAATCAGGTTGAGCTGAATCAGGGTAACATTGTTTTAGATAGTAGAAGTTGCAGCTGTATCTTTGTTGACATAAAAATGACAAGAAACGGCATGTCAGGATGAAAATGATACATGTCAAAGCATAAATTAGTCACAAATATAATTGAACCTACCACTGCTAAAATCAATATCTAAATACTTCCATCTCTGCTTGTGTCTTCTGTACGGTGGCCGATGAGTCGATGCAGTTCAATAAAAGGAAAACAGCTTCAAGAACAAAAACACAGCCAAAGGTCACAAAAAAATACAGTCATGGAAACGTGGTACAAATGAAATAACATGTTTCGGGAATAAAAAACCCAATCCAAACCCAGAAAACACCTGCAAGAGCAGAAACGCAGCATAACTAAGTAGAACAATGGAAGTGCTCCAGGCCTTCAGCTGTTTTCTTACTTAGTGAACTGCACTGAGCTGCTGTAGCCATTTGTCCTCATTCTACACTGTGCTTGTGTTTGGCATCAACGTTTCTCACAGCTGATGTCAATTCAAAATGAATGAACAGCTAAACATTGAGAGGAAAGCGCTGTGGTATTATGCACCAAGTAGAGGTGCTCCAAGAGTACAATCTTCCATCCAGGCATTTCTGACCATGTGGAAAACTGACTTATCTTGCAAAGTCCTGGACCAACGGACAACCGGACAATTGCCAGCAAAAACTTCACGCTTTCTGTCCATTTGTTCACAGTCCTATTATCTCCAAATTCAAAGCAGGGTTAAAAAAAACATTATAACTATAAACACATCAACTCATTTTTTTTTTTCACTTTAACCAGGCATGAATGATTAAGAGTCCTAAAATGTATTAATATTTGCAAAACACTGTCATGGTGTCTCTCAACAAATTAATTTACTTAAAATACACAAACTAATCACAAGTAGGCCAAAAATCAGCTCAATTAATTTGGCTTCGATCTTTTTGAAAGGTGTATCTGATTAAAACAATGAATCAGTGGATCTAGGTGTACTGCATGGTTGTCAATAAACTGGTGCACCAGATGGACCTTTCAATATATTGAACATCAAGATTGTAGTGATTGCTAATTTCCAACTCTTGTCCCCAGTTGGACCTCACTGTGTCAACAAACGTGTTCCTAAATGCTGACTGATGGAAACAGAGTGAGGGCTCGAGTGTGTCTTTGTTTTGGTTTAGAAACAACCCCCTGGCTCCCTCTGATTCTGCGTTACGGTGAGTATAATACAACATAGTTTATCACTGTTGTGCCCCCTCTGTGCTAATCAGCTGGATCAGCCTGACTCAGTGTCTGCAATCGGTCAGATCCATCTCACCAAACTCCAACCTACAACTATTGTGAGTGTCACAAAGCAGTACAGCCCAATCAGAGTCCTTTAACATTGCAAATTTCCCCGTGTGGGATGAATAAAGGTTTATTCTATTCTATTCTATTCTATTAGAGCAGGAGGAAGTGGAGCCATGAGTGGGATGAAAGCAGAAACTAACTGCTCATAGAGTGATTAGCATAGATACCAACAGCTTCAGTGGCAGTTTTATCAGAGTTTGACCAAATCTCTTTATTATTTAAAAAAAAAAAACACAACCGAACTACAAACCTCTCTAGAGTAAAGATATTTTCACTCCAATTCCGACATGTTTTGCAGAGAGTTTGTTTTATCAAGTTGCTCTCATTCTGTAGCGCAGTGACTCCAGCCTACTACATTGTTTGTTTGGCCTGTTATACATGTTTATTGATGGAAAAATTATCCAATCACCTGAAGATATGCTTCTGAAAGGTTCTGCCCTCTCCAAACACTTTCAATGGACTCTCTCACTGGTGAAATATTTTGAACACTCTGTCTGGTGTGTCTGGTTACCTCTGTGCTTTATTCCATAGAACTGGGCCATGTTACAAAAATGTTGGAAACCACTGGTCTAGAGGGAGAACTGTGGTCACACCCCAAACTGCAGTGTGTCATGGGCTTTGAGACAATGTTAAAATGCAAGTATATCGTATTAGCATCCAAGTTAACAGTCAAGCAGGAATCTCCAACAAAAGATATTTGATCAGATTGAGGACACTTTTCTAAATATTAACATAAATTGTGACTTACATACAACGTCCAGCCTGGTCCCATTTCCAAACACAATGTGTCCACATGAGACAACAGCGTAGTAATACGTCCCAGCATGAGAAACATTCAGGCTCCTCAGAGGTAAGTTGTAGACACAGGTGTTTGTTTCTGTGGTGTGTCTCCTCTCACACTGATGGTTCCTGCCTCCATGGGTGTAAATGAGTCCTGGATGAGATTCTTCAGAGTCCTTGAACCAGTAAACACTGTGTCCTCCATCACAGCCCCCAGTGTGGACTGTAGAGTTCAGAGTCACAGAGCCTCCATGCTGGACGGCTTCAGATTCAGACTGATGGACCAAAGCTGGGATGGTCAAACCTGAACCCTTAACACTCACCAGAGTGCCCTCTGCAAACTCGATTGTGACCGTGAGGCTGGTTGCGCAGTAGTAAGTTCCTGTGTCAGAAACGCGTACACTCGTTATAATCAAGTGATACCTATTTGATTTAGTCTCCAGTCTGAAGCGTGGGTCGTCCTTCCATTCATTCTCAAGTGAGAAAATTTCACTGGAGCCGAAATAGGACGACATGAGTTTTGGTTTTTGTCCTAAAGGTTGCTTATACCAGAAAATCGTGTACACTTGGTTACGTCCGGGATCACATGTCACAGTTATGTTGTCCCCGACACTGGCAGATATGAAAGTTTTCTCCTGATGAAGAGGTGAGGACGGATCAGTCATCAGAGCTGAAGAGATGAAAACACAATGAAATTTAAATTAATAAGACATTGCATTCCGGTCTGCATAATTAGACTTCAACAATTTTGAGGCGAGTACCAGGGCCAGGCGGGCCAAGAAGGATCAGGACGAAGATAATTCACCTTCGCTAAAATATTACGTCTTTTGTCTGCGTGTCTGTCTGTTTATGATCAAGATAACTCAAGTTCTCAATGGATGTTGATTATATTTTCTGGGCATTTTGGATATTGCACGAGGAAGAACTACAACTCAACTTTGGTGGTGATTCAGTCATTTTTAAAGGATTTGTAAACATTGCAATAGACTGCAGTTTTGATTTTTTGCCAGTAACTCTGCTGATAAGATAAGTAATGCTTTAAAAAAATGTATGCAAATGGACATAATGTGAGTCCATGCAAAACCACATTTTTGTTTGGATCTGTATGAAGATCCCGACATGATTTTTTTCTCTGGACCTCAGTCAGGATCAGGGATAAATCAGTGTACAGTTGGATGGGCACTGGCTATGAGTGCTTTTCCCAAGCACAAATTGTTTTATTATTTGCTCTGAGAAAGAAATAAGAAATTAAAAGAAGAAATTCAAGAACTATGTTGATGCACAGTTTGAACACTTGCATCCAAATGTCAAGAATAAAGCTGAAATATAATTGAGCCAATTTAATTCTAAATATTAGACTTTATATACCAGTTTTGTTCCCTTAAAGCTCATAATGAAACAATCTTCATTCCCTGGTTTTCCCCTTTTGAGCCTGACCCTTAAACTTTCCAAACTGTTAAACAATTTATAAAAATTAAAAATGAAGATGAAACTATCTGTATTTCAGCCTGATTTTCCACTACAGCACTGTGCTCTGTATAACAACATGCAAAATGGAGAATATTATCAAAACAGTTTTTAAAAACTGGTTTTATGTTAGTTTTACAGGAAATTAACAGATTTAATTTGCTGATTTGAAACTTAAATGAGTTCTGCTGAGGTCTTTTATGAAATATTATTAATGCATTTGGGACAAAAGTAATTCATAAAGACTTAATTGACCCTTTTAAACCAATATTCTTATAACAGGTACTTTTGCCATACTTTTGTAACAGAAATGAAATAATGATTAATTTATGTTAATCTTATTAAATAATGCTTTACTGTTTGGGTTTGAGCTTGAAAAATGGATAAACTTCCTAAAATGAAATCTGAAAGCTTGTTACTTATCATTTTGTTCTGGAGGTATTTTTATGATCAAAGAAAACCTTTGATTTTTTAATTCAAAAATACTATTTATGTCTCTGTCTTTTGAACCAAACTTGCTCGTCTCTGTTAAACAACATGAAGGGATGAACAATAAAGAAGCAAATTAGATGTAAACATAACTCACCGCTTTTCTGCAGGAAGAAGAACATCAGATAGAAAAGTGACTTTGAGGATGTCATCGTGTTCAGTTTTCAGAGCTTAATGTGAAGCATCGTGATCTTTCTCGAGTCTTCACAGAGGGGGCTGCCCTGGATTGGCCAATCACGTCTTTATGTCCTCTTAAGGAAATAAGATCACATGTTCACAGCCAGCAACAGTCACATTGACCTGATCTCACCTTTTTTCTCACAGAATGGAGTGAACTCTACACCTCCAAACTTCACATGACAGCAGTTTTCTCTGGTGTCTTTTACTGTTCTTTATTTTAACGAACATATTTCATTTATGTCCATTTTGTGATGAAATGTGAATTATCCATGCGGTATTTAACCTGATTGTTGAGATTACAGAACAGGTTTAAATGATCAAGATTGTTAAAGGAAATGGTTTGTTGGTCCTCATTACATCAGGCTTTGTTGTTTGAGCTCTGTGCACTCCTCCATCACGTGCACAGATGATTTCAAGAACCGTGGACTATTGAGGCCACATTGACAAAGTCTGACAAATAAATCTGTTGAAATGTCTTTTTAAATTTTATTACTCTGTAGGGCTTATGACATAAAATATGTATTAATGTTTGGATATGATACAGCTTGTTTAAATTGCCTCCCTATTTCCAGTTAATTCCAATGAAAAGTTTCCCATTTATAATATTTTCTGATAAAGTCTGTGAGAAACGAACAAGCTGCAGCTCCACTCTACTGTGACCCTCTGCATGCCCAGAGAGGTGGGAAAAAAACAAACACCATCTTGGCCCAGTCAGATGGGAAAGATGAAGCTTGCAACTTAAAATGTAATTCACATTGCAACAGAATCACTAACATGAAGCAGCATCTCAGCTGCAAAACCCGGAAGTGGGTCAGCAGCAGCGTCAGGCCCGGACTCACCTCAACACATAGCTCGGGCTCTGGAAAAAGGTCCTCTGAAGAGGGTTAGACTCTGCCTTTGGGTGGGGGGATGGATCCTGACTGTTTGTGCTTATGCACCAAACAGCAGCGTAGAGTATCCACCCTCTTTGGATTCCCCAGAAGGGGTGCTGGAGAGTGCCCCTGTCTATGGTAGAAATGTTGCGCTGCTGACCTTGACTAGGAACGTTGTGGATCAGTGGATGGACATACCTAGTATGTCAGAGATGTTAAATGGACTTGAGCGTACCTAGCACCTTTGCAGTCTTTCTCAAAGTGTTTTTACACCACAAACCACATCAGTTCACACCCATGCGCTCTTACTTTTACTTTTATTGGTTCAGGGTCTAAGTTGTCCATCAGTGTTAACGAGCACATCCACGCCACTTCGTACCCATTAACATGTCAGTGACATAGCCGCTGGAGCAACTTGAGGTCACGTGTCTTGCCCACATTGACATGTGACAGTTGGAGCAGGACTCAAACCCACAACCTTCAGATTGATGTTAGAGTGCACCACCAGACTGAGCCACCAATGACCCCTCTGTGCAGGTTTGAGCTCCTCTAACTGTTCTAGTTGGAGTTATGTTCAAGTTGAGCTGATGGGCTGCTACAGTGATTTGATAAGGATTTTAAGTAACATTAAGCACACAATATGAACTAAATCTACCACCAGGGGGCCCTCAGCTAAACAAACAGCTGCCAATGAGTCAAGACCAAAAAAAAAGATGGAGAGTGACCCACAGTCACCTCAGCCTGACCTCGCTGTTAACTATCTTTTATAGTTAAGGACTCTTTTCAATAAAGCCGAACTCCATGTGGTGTTTGTGCTAAACAGCCAAGCAGCGATCCTTTGAAAGCTTTGCATCATAAAAGAGGGAACTGTTGAAGAGAAAGACGTCCTGACAGTTTCCTGAGCAAGACGCGAGATGCCTTCTGAGATTACTCTTAGCGTCGGTTATAAAGTCCATTTTCCTACTTTATGTGACAGGTATCCACAGAACAGAACAACTGACTTGTTGACTAAATACAAAGTGGACCATGATCATAGACCAGAGTCTTGAATTTGGCGTAATCGTTGCATCGCTGCAGTTTGATGTTGTACCCTGCTGCCCATCAATGTCCATGAGCTCCACTCTCAGTGTTCAGCAATGAGTGGCAGTGAAGGTGGAGCCATTGACTTTCATTCATTAATTCAGGAATTTGTGCAAAATACAATGGCATTTGAGCTAGAAAAACAGAAAACAAACAAATATGAAGCTACAGCTCCCATTCTAAGGAGGAAAAAGGGGCAGTACTTGCTTGGATTTGTCCTTTTTTTTTTTCTTTTTCTTTTTGTTCTTCTACCCTGAGGTATGTTGTATTTTCTTACATTCATGGGTTTTATTTATTTATGGTCTGTGTGTTTTTAGAAAGTGTGATATGGATCAACTTCATTTGTTTTGGTTATTATTGATATGTTTGCATATTTTATGAGCTTTACCCTACAGATCTGAGGTAAAATTTCATCCATTTTTTAAAGGTTTCTATTCTTGAAAGTAAAA
>JBAMNC010001942.1:0-40076 GCA_037902135.1 Cetoscarus ocellatus
ATAAGTGTTAAGTCAATTAACAGATACATTTGATGAAAACTCATTAATTTTACATCTGCCTCTCATGCCATTAATGAAATTTAAACACTTATAACAATTTTAAAAATGTTCATTGAATGATAAATCCCTGGACCGGTCACTTTTATTTCCAAGTGTCTGATTTAAAAGTGCCGTTGCAGCAGTAATCAGTGCAGCCTGCAGGGTGGCTGCCACGCTCAGTTTTGTCTAACAGGACTGTCGAGGAGCAGCTATTTGGGTTGGCAGTCAGGCAGGCTGCCACTTATATAAGACAGAAGAAAAAACTGTGTTTTCCTCCATGGTATCTGAGTGCCTGTCTAACCCACATACACATCATCTGACAGAGCGCTTCACACACTCTGATACAGCGAGTGTACACTGCAGCCAAGCCTGAGTCATTCTTCACACCGGCTCTCAAGGCCCAGCAGCCATGTTGTCATTGGACAAGTGATCATGGCAGATTTGTGTGTTTACAACGCAGGAATTATTTCCATTCGTCACAGTTTTGTTTTTCATGGTGCAGCACAGTCTGACTGATTTGGAGGCAGTACAAGCCTGTTAAGTGAAAAGAAAAAAATGTTATGCTTTCATAACAAACAGAGCTGTGAGATGAAGCCAGGAGACGTCCTTAATGCTGCCTTTGAGACTGCCTGCGCTGTTTACTCCTCTATAGAACGATTGGTCAGTATTAGAGAGGGAGAAAATAGTGATACGGGGATATATCATCATCCTGGCTCTTGCTATACAGTTATCAACTCACTGGCTCCAACTAATGACATTTTTATTTTGAAAAAATTAATGCTTTCGTCAGAGTTTTCTGTTAATTTGACGTAGCCTGGGCAATAACCCCATGAATCCTGGTGTTGTAAATAGGCCATAAGGGAAGAACTGGACTGATGTTGGACAACGTTCGCAGAAAATATTAGTCGAAGAACAATTGTCATGAAGGAGTCAAGCCAGCGTCTCTGGCCACTAGCCAATGTCCAGGCCTCACAAGAGTATAATAAGACCTGTAGGACCAGAGACCTAAAAGGTCCGACTTTGGTCCACATGCTCGGATACCATGAGTGCCATTGCTGCCTTGTCCAGTGAGCTCGTTGCCCATATACTCATGTGTATTTAATTTAAGTTTATTATTTATTATTATTTATAAGTAACTGTGTTTTAAAACAAACTTGATCTTACTGTTTCTATGATTCAGTTTATTTCCTTAACAAATGCAATCATAATAATGGTGTCATCTCAAATTTTGTCAAATTTTGTAAAAAAAAAAAAAAAAAAAAAAGAGAGAAACATCAAATTGCAAAATAAATACATGAATCAAACAGTTAAAGTGCCATTTAATATTCTTCAGTTTACTGACATTTCACTACATTGTTGAATATTTGTCCAAAAAATAAAAATCAAATTACTACTTTTTTCAGGTAAAGTCACGCACTACTACCTGAGAAGGTGGTAATGAAATGTAGTTCCTTTTTTTAATGTTACTTTTCCCACGGACAGATCTGACACCGATGCTGCCTTCTCAGCTGCCTGCATTAGACAAGAGCAGTGTTGCCAAGTCTGCTCATTATAAGCAATCTTTGGGCCTGTATTTTCTCTAAAGTCACTTGTAAATCTTGTGAGCTTGCAGCTTGCGGGTTCCAGTTTTTTGGGGCCTGTTTCTTAGCGTGCAGTTGTTTATTGGGGCTCTTCTCTCTGTGTGAATCCTCACTGATTATTTATCTCTTAGCTTCCACAATAAGCAAAACACGGGTGGCGGTAGGCAGTTTGTCCTTTCCACTTCCTTGTTTCCTGGTCATCGTGCCCGCCCCCCAAAACACCACTCTCACACACAGCCATGACCCAGAGTCATGGTTTTGCCAGGTCCGCTTATTATAAACAAAGTTGGGCTTCTTTTTTATTAATAGTATCTTGGCACTGTGAAATTGAAATGTTAATGTTGATGAAAATTAAAACACTCATGTAGATTTCTCTTTTAAAAATAAAAGTACGATATCACATTAGAAAAAGAAACAGCTGGAGGTTGCTTGTTTTGGGCTTGTTTTAATCAACCTGGTTGCTTACTTCAGAAGATAAAATCTGGAAACACTGGACAGGAGCTCTCACTCCACACGGTATGTGACATGATTTTATATAATAAGAGCACAAAAGAAATACCTGTTATGCCCATCGTAGAATAACTTTATGTAAGGCCTACTCATTTAGGAAACAGATATGGGGTTCTGCCCAAAGTGAAGCAACATAAATGTTACGTAAAAAAAGTAACTTAAAAGAAACGAGTAACGTTTAAAACTTACTTTCCATAGAGGATAAATAAGTAAAGTAAGGGATTACCTTTTAAGAAGTAAAAAGTATATGCGCAGTCCTACTTTTAAAAGTAACTTCCCCAACACTGTTAATTACACAAAATCATTTGTACGAAATTGTGACCTTTAACCTTAATGTATCCTTTTTTTGAGTTTTCAAAGAAATAACAATATTGAGTTGGCCTTTTGTTATTTTTATTTTGATCAAAAATAGGAAATGGGTTTATCATATCAAAAAATTAAAAATCATTGTGAATAAACAAAGGGCAAATGAAAACTAATAAATATTGTCCACACACTAATAAACAATGGAAAATTACTGTTCACTTGCTTAAATGTAGTTAGATAATTCTCAGCTTTGCCATTTAGTGACCTGGTTGGGGACAGCAACAGAACAACTTTATTTTTAAGAGGCTGTCAAAAGTTATTGAGTACAATCAACGTCTAAGACTCACAGATTAACATGAAACAATTTAGCATAGTTTTGGCACGGCTGCCTTGGGAATCAAACTAAACTGAGCGTCACCTCAGATTTATATGACTACTGAGCTCAGCCTCCCAGATCACTTTGTATCTTTTTTTATTTCTTGTTGCAAATATAAAACAAATGACCCGTCACTGAGTTTATCAACGGGCTGTGATCAAGATTAAATGTGGACTAGAGTTATGGTTTTGTATCATTTCTGTGTTAGCACTAATTAGGAGGAATAGGTCGAGGGCTCTTAAATGTTTCTCATTCTTTCATTGTCAGTGAGGCTCTACATACGGTATGGATGCAGTGTTAATGTTGGCTTCTCCCTGCAGAAAAGATAGCAGGGCATTATTATGAAATGACTTGTTCTTTGTAAGATCCCACTCATTTCCCACCTGAGATTTGTGCAAACAAGCTGCAGACAGCTTCATTCCTCAAGAATTCCTTTTTTAGTCTAATAAATAAACCATCCCGGCCTGCTGCAACACTAATGGAGCCTCTAGATTAGAGAAACATTGCCATTAAATATCTAATTAGCCAGCTAATGAATTAGCCTGGGCAAAACGTGTTTAACTCACTTCTACTAACCCAACAGTCTTCTTGAGCTCTTTATAAAAACTTTAATCCCAATGGTGGCTTATAATTGCATAAAAATAACAAGGTGATGGTTTTAAACTCAAGCAGAGGGCAGAGAAAGAGGTGCAACATATCAGGAACAAACAAAGGAGGAGCAGTGGGAGCAACTTGGGGTTCAGAGCCCAAGGTCATGTTTGCATGGTAAATGGTAAATGGACTTGAGCTAAATATAGCACTTTTCTAGTCTCTTTGACCACTCAAAGCAGTTTAAACACAGGTCACGTCTACCCATTCAAACCCATTCACTCTCACTTTCACTCCACTGATGGTTTTGAGTTTCTATGTCAGTCGTTCATCGTATCAGGTAAACACATTTCACACCATTTCATGCTCAACTACACGCAACTGATGCAGCGAGTGGGAGCAACTTTGGGGTTAAGAGTCTTGCCCAAGGACACATTGTCATGTGGTTCAGACCCACAATGTTCCAGTTACTGGCAGAGCGCACCTCCGGGAACTGAGCCACTGATGCCCCAATTCTTCTTCTACCTCCGGCATTGTTCTTACACTTACATTATACCCCCTCTTGTCTCGTCCTTTTTTGATTTAGCAGCCATTACGATCACTTCGTCTCCCTTTTGTTGCTCAATATTATAAGTAAAGACAGCAAACTTCTCCTTGTGATTTCCCATATCGACACAGTAATCGTTTTACACTAAACTTCAGTCAAACCGAATGATAATCAAGACTTTTACCAAAGACGCTGCCCAAAGGATGTTTCAGGGAATATCTGTCAGCGCCATGGAGAGATGAAAACACAGTAATCCTGCATCATGAGTCCATGACAGTTTGTGTCAGGTCACCTTAATGTCACCACCCTTACATCTCTCTCCTCTCCTGCTTTCCTGCACTGGTGTTCATCTGACCAAGGCCGTTTGGTCACTTATGCAGTGGACAATCAGGGTAAGTCATGGTACAATGAAGACGTGATTACATTTTGGTGTGGTGGTCTGATTCTGGAGATCCTGGAATTTTTTTAAGGATTTACTAACATTTGCAGGATAGGGGCAGTTTCCACATTTTTGATTATAACTCTCCGAAAATGTTGGACAAACTGGGACTGGGACAAACTGGGACCTCTGTTCAAGCATCAACATGTTCAAACGCTTTGCCTTCAGAACTTAAACTGGATCTGGACTGGAATCATTTTAAACTCAACCTGAAACAGTTTTTAAAGAGGACCCAGACTTGTAGTCATTAATGATCATGTGCTTCCTGTTTTATCCTTTTTTTTATTGCTATGTAATATACTTGTTTCTTACTGTTTTGTCTGTATTTGTTGAGCTTGTTAGGTTTTTGTCTGCTCTGTTTTAAAAGTATTTATTGTTGTTGTGTTTGTTTTTAAAGGCCCAGCTGGGGACGGGCAAATTAGCTCAGGCTTAAATGCTGTAGTGGCGACAAACATTCTCTTGCTTCATACTGTCCCTATACAAATAAACATTAAATAAATAAATAAAAATGCATGGCGGAAGTTTGTGCTCTATGATCTTTTTTTTAGTCGAACGATGATATTAATTATAATTAGTAATTTTTTTGTTCTGATCCCACTGATATTATATTCATCACCATGTTTGTAGTTTACTCTGATACCGGAAACATTGGAGTAAATGTCTGTTTGTTTTTTAATTTATTTTATTTTATTACCAATATTTATACTTTTATATTTTGATGATATTGATCTTTGAGTCTGGAATAAAGTGTCTATCTATCTATCTATCTATCTATACATGTGGTTGTATAGCACCTGAGCCCTGTGTGAGCTAACAAGTGGTATTCTTTACCAACTTGTGTCACACAAAGGCAGATGTATGTACAGGACAGTTATGACGTTAGCATGTGCAGATGCAGGTCTCATGTAATGTCTCTTCAATGCAAATGCCCTCTTATCCAAATGGAAGTTCGTCCTAGCATCAGTCAAGTACTCCCTCATCCTGTTTCTCACTGATACAAAGATGGCTCTTTTCTTCTTTATCATCAAACATGTATTCATGACTTGAAGGGGAATGAGTGGTCAGCAGCTGCCTGCTTTTCAGGACAAAAATGCACTCTTTCTGTGCAGAGACATGAATAAATCCAGCTCTACCCGGGTTCTTATTTCCCTTTCCACACATGCTTTATCCATTAGAGCAGCGGTTTGTCAAGCATCTTAACCCGATATGGAGAAGCAATCCACCTCATTACCACCTGCAGAGGCTTTGAGCTCCAACAAGACAACTGGGCTGTTTGAGAATGAAACCATTAATGAAAAAAACGAGGCTGGAAGAGGGGAGATCGACTCTGACACTGAGAGCAGAAGAGGCTTCTCTTTTCTCCAGGCGAAATCTTCCTCCCATTACAAAAAATCTGACTGACTTTAAGATCAAAAATGAGTAAGAGCAGCAGAATCTCTTAAATATAGTCACTTTTTAACCTCCTGATAGCCTGCTCCTCCTGTCGACGGCCGTGTGTATCTGTGAAACCATTGAAAAGATCCAAGAGTCAAGTATCTGTCATGATTTGTTTTAGTGTCAGACGGAGGATGATGAAAGAACTTGAAGGTAACGAGGATGTTGATGGTTGCAACAGCTCGGATCAGAGTTCAGACTTTGGCTTGTTTGAGCAGGCAGTAGTCACTCTCATGGGAAAAAATAAAACCAAAAATGAGACGAACAGAACAAATCTGACATCAAAATCAGCCTGCACAACAAGAAAAAGCATTTCATGTGACAAGTTCAACTTGTGATGCCTTTAGGAATGCAGTTGTTGCGTCATACGCAGGGCGGTGAGGTTCTGTCAGCTCTGAGGTTGTCAAAATTTTGGTTTACATACACTACATTGCCAAAAGTATTTGCTCACCTGCCTTGACTCGCATATGAACAAAAGTGACATCCCATTCCTAATCCTTAGGGTTCAATATGACGTCGGTCCACCCTTTGCAGCTTTAACAGCTTCAACTCTTCTGTGAAGGCTGTCCACAAGGTTTAGGAGTGTGTTTATGGGAATTTTTGACCATTCTTCCAGAAGCGGCATTTGTGAGGTCACACACTGATGTTGGACGAGAAGGCCTGGCTCTCAGTCCTCCGCTCTAATTCATCCCAAATGTTTTCTATAGGGTTGAGGTCAGGACTCTGTGTAGGCCCAGTCAAGTTCATCCACACCAGACTCTGTCATCCATGTCTTTATGGACCTTGCTTTGTGCACTGGTGCACAGTCATGTTGGAAGAGGAAGGGGCCAGCTCCAAACTGTTCCCACAAAGTTGGGAGCCTGGAATTGTCCGAAATGTGTTGATATGCTGAAGCATTCAGAGTTCCTTTGACTGGAACTAAGGGGCCAAGCCCAGCTCCTGAAAAACAACCCCACACCATAATCCCCCCTCCTCCAAACTTTACACTTGGCACAGTGCAGTCCCACAAGTATCGTTCTCCTGGCAACTGCCAAACCCAGACTCATCCATCAGATTGCCAGATGGCGAAGCGCGATTCGTCCACTCCAGATGAACGCGTCTCCACTGCTCTAGAGTCCAGTGGCGGCGTGCTTTACACCACTGCATCCGACACTTTGCATTTGCGCTTGGTGATGTATGGCTTGGATGCAGCTGCTCGGCCATGGAAAACCCATTCCATGAAGCTCTCTGCGCACTGTTCTTGAGCCAATCTGAAGGCCACATGAAGTTTGGAGGTCTGTAGCGATTGACTCTGCAGAAAGTTGGCAACCTCTTCGCACTATGCGCCTCAGCATCCGCTGACCCCGCTCTGTCAGTTTATGTGGCCTACTACTTCTTGGCTGGGTTGCTGTCGTTCCCAAACACTTCCACGTTTCTTATAATACAGCTGACAGTTGACTGTGGAATATTTAGGAGTGAGGAAATTGCACGACTGGATTTGTTGCACAGGTGGCATCCTATCACAGCTCCACGCTGGAATTCCACTGAGCTCCTGAGAGCGACCCATTCTTTCACAAATGTTTGTAAAAGCAGTCTGCATGCCTAGGTGCTTGATTTTATACACCTGTGGCTATGGAGTTGGAACCCCTGATTTCAATTACTTGGATGGGTGAGTGAATACTTTTGGCAATATAGTGTATCATCACTGCAAGGTACAAACCTCCTATCTCCTTGTTTTATGATTAGCATGTTTTTTGATAAAACCATGAGATTGGTCATCTCCCTTGTTGGTGAGTGGGTTTTCTAAAATTTAACCAAACTGAAATAAAATAATAATAATTTGCAATCAAGACAAAAACAATATTCATTTATTCTGTGGTAGAGCTTTTGTTTCATTTTCTGGATTTTGAAGATAGGAGGCTTGTGCCCGACAGCAACAATATATAATCCTAAATTCAATGATAAACCAAGTGGAAACTTTCTTAAATGTTATGTTGCAAATAATACAAGTGTAAGCCCATTTCTCTTGTATTCATTCATGAAAATTATTAAAATTGTCCCTTTATTCTGCACAGCAATGCGTCTCATTTTCATGCAAAAAGAATTTGTTTTACTCAATGGTTGTATTTTCACCAGCTGATCTAAACATACGCAGAGAGTTTTTTTTTTCAATGGCACTTGCAGCTCTGGGAATGTCAATACACACAGGACAGATCGCACCAGCCAGGAAGTCAGCCCCAAAAAAATGACACAGAACAGAACTAGATCCAGTCCCTTCAAAATAAAACTACATCATTACTGGTCGCATCAGCCCTGAAGTTCAATGGGGACATCACAGAAAGAGTTTTTATCACCACTGTGACGAGTTATTTATCTGGAAAAACACAAGATTCTGTCGGGACACATCATCATCCTTCTACATTCCAAGAAGAAATCGCAGAAACACAGATGGCCATTCGTCAGGCGAGGGTGAGTCTTCTCTGTTTGCTATAGACCATTCTCATGTTTTTTATTGTGCGTTAATTGCAAGTCTCCTGTGATCTCGCTATCAAAGCCTGGGCAGTGCTCAGTGGTGCAACGCTCTGAAACACGGCCAGTTGCAGGGTAAAGGTCCATTTCACAGTGTAATTTAACTATGTTGCCTTTTCTTGCCTTTGTTACTTGTATTGTTCTCACTCTATTATCATTGCATTATCCCATCAGTGACTGAACTTCACTGCCACATTACACAGCCTCTCTATTTCAGATCAATATTTATCTCATTCATCTTCTGGTGATTTACGGTTTAACTCCGATATCAGCGCTGGGAATCATACATCCCACCTGACATAGCTGTGTCCCATTGACAAACTGGGAAATCAAGGAAGATTGTCCAACTTCCTTTGTAAGAATTATGGCTGAAAGAGGCGTCCCGAGAGACATGTGCTTTGTTTCCACTAAGTAGTCCAGTTCAGTTTCAGCTCAGTGTGGCACACGTTTACTGGTGTTTCCACTGTAGGGTGAAGAGAAAAGGTAAAATATAGATCAATATTTCTGCTATTATCATTATTATTATTATTATTTTCATTATTAGATTAGATTACATTAGGTTGGATTAGATTAGATAGAACTTTATTAATCCTTTGGGAAACTCCCTCAGGGAAATTAGGATTCCCGTAGCAGTTTTAAAAAGTAGATAGAAAGATATATTGAAAAAAAAAAGACAGATACAAACAAAAATATAAATAAATATAAAATAAATATAAATAAAAATTAAAGTTTAAGTAAAAAATTATCTAATTTAAATTAATATTTTTATTAATATGTATTTATTATATTATATAAAATGTACTATAATTATTATATAATATAAAATAATATTATATAATATAAAAATAATTATATATTTATATATTTTATAATAATAGATTGTTATTTTTAATTTTAATGTTTATTTTAATAAAAAAAAAAAATTTAAATATGTTTACAACTATTATTATTGTTATTAAAAGTGTTATTATTCCTAACTAATTTAAGCACAGGATATAACTTGCATGATGAGAGCTACTTCTATCATGTTGCTGTACATTAGCTTGCTACTTAAGTCCAGGTAGTAGCTGTAGTTTAGTGAAGCTGATTCCTTTTTCTTTAATGTGTAATTTGTAAATTAGCTCACAACAGATTTACAGATAGTTTGGCCCCATCACTGGTTTCAGGCAGCAGAGTAGACTTTTCAAACAGTCATGGCTTTTGCCCGTTACAAGTCTAAAACACACATGAAGGTAGAGGCTGTATGCTATGCTATTACAGCATAAACTCCAGAAAGTAAAAAGTAGAGTCTTTTCAGAGAAATTTTCTTGAAAGAGGTAAATGCATTTCTCCATGAACTGAGAGTTTAGTAAAAGGTGTAATGTTCTTCTGCTCATTCTTATCAAGAAGATTAAAGAAAAGAAAACTGGTTTTGCAGGTATTTGGGACCCTTAAAAGAAAAATATTCCTTTTTTTTATTAACAAATCACATCCTTTACATTGGTATTATAAGAGCGTTTCCATTAAGTGGTGCTGGCTTGTCTTGACTTTCTATTAGAATTGAACCTTGTACCTGACACTTTGGCTGGTATCACTCCAGTTCTGAAACAACTGAGCAGATACTTCAAGAGAAGAAAAACTGTACATAAGAGTGTGTATAAGGATCTCAAAAAGGGCATTCATCATTGCATTGTTGCCTAGAAACTGCCAAGAGATTAAAAAATAAAATCAAAAAGGATTTACAGCTTTAATATCCTTACTGTAAGCTGTATGCTGATTGTTTTGTATATAGAGATGTGGTGCTGTTTCAATTTTCTCTTTATTACATTAAGAACAAACCATTTCTTGTTTCTCAATCGAGTTGTTGCACAACATGCTGAGTATCAGGGAGCCTGACTGAGCTATTAATGGATAACAGCCAATGTTAAAACCCTCACTTCCACTTGTGTTTGGCATCAAACAGCCTCGGCTCCTCGCCCTGAGCTTTTCTTATTTTTCTTTAGAGGTGTGTAGGATCAACATTTCAGGTCATGACTCCTTCTCCTTCTCTCTGTCTCTCCAGTATCACAGCTGAAGTCCAGTTTTCCTGGTAGCGAGGATCCTCCAGGGACCCTCCAGCAGCCTCATTCTGTCAGTGTCAGGCAGGGAAACAGACCCACAGTCTAACCCCTCTGGACTGCTCGGATCCAGGACACCGAGGACCGGGAATGGCCGTCACAATCTAAAGTATCAGAAGGTTTAGCATATATGTAGAGAAAAAGCTTCTGTCTGAGGGGATTAGCTCTCACAATGCCCACAGTGCCAAGCACATTTCCTGGTGGCAGCATTACTGAGTCTCTTTTAATATTTAATATTATGCAAAACACACTTTCTACATAAAATCATAAAATCTTGCAGTTTCCATGGCTTTTCCACAAACCATCGATGTGAAGAAAATCTTTCCTCTCCGTCTGTTGCTTTTCCTTTCAGAGAATGAGTGCTCAAAATGCCTAAAAATGTTGAGTTATTGATGTCATTCAGGCATAGGACACCTCCCACAGATGAGATACTCCCTGAGCATGGTGCTTGTTCAGCCTATAGGCAATCCATGTAGGAGGAACACTTGTTTGCATGACTGTGTAGCCAGAGTAAACATTAGAGCACAGTGCTGGAAAGCTAAAGCCACACTGTACTGAACAGAAACTAATTCACAATGCTTTACTTTTCTGCTACCAAGACACTTTGGTTTGGTTCTTCTTCGATACACTGCATAGCCAACTGACCTGCGCCTGATTTAAATCTTACTTTTTTTTTTGATTATTTTTTGGGCGTTTTGTGCCTTTATGATAGGAGAGGGAGAGACAGTGGATCAGCTTGTGGAAGGGGGGCAGAAAGAGTATGGGGAGGACCATCTGCAAACTGGCCACAGGCTGGAAATGAACCCAAAACAGCAAAAGCATGTACCATGATTTCTCGATTATAACACACGCTTTCTTGCTTTTAAATAGCTCTAATTTTTTCAGGTGCGTATTATACACGAGTACAAGCAAAATACTTAAAATATTTCGTCTCGCCAACATCACGATTGCAACACATCTGATACAAAAAGCCGAAATATTCTCTTTCTCTGCGAAAACACAGGCAAATACAGAGCGCTGCTTGGGCTGCAAAATAGCTGCGCTGTGATTGGTCGAAGACATCGGCATGTTGATAGCTGCTCTCTGACCGGTTGCACACTATGACTGAGCGTGCTCGAGCAGAAATCAAGTAAATGCGCATTCATGAAGTAAAAGGTGTTTCCACATCTGTTTGAGAGAGACAGAGTCGTGTATTCATGGTGAAAATACTGAAATTTCATTGATTAAAGCTTTGAATAAAGGTAATTTTTGAGTTGTCTGAGAGAGTAAGGTTTGGGCAAAATTTGTGTTCATGTTATATTCCAGTACAGTGTTTTTCAGAAAATGACAATATGGGGTGCGTGTTACAATCAAGTGCGTGTTGTAATTAAGAAATTACGGTAAATGGGTCATGCCTGGTTGCTTACCACTCCGCCAAACCAGCACCCAAATCATACATGTTTTGTTTGTGTCACACTACAGGCATGAATGACCTGTATTTCCTTTTTGTTTTTTTAGTTTAGTATAGTTCTTTTTTTGTTTGATTCTGTAGTTTTTCCAAATCAGATTAGCTCCCCTTTTGTACAAGATGTGAATGTATTTTTTGTATTTGACCTTTATTTTAGCCTTTATTTTGTCTCATTGATTTCAGAGATCTCTTTTTTGAGAGAGACCTGAAACCAGTCACAGGTCAGATCTTTTGCCATATGACTTCAGCCCAAGCAGCAAAGTTTGTCATGAGCAGGTCATCAAAATTTTACAATAATTTAAAACGATATGTGAAAAAAAATGAAGAAAAAAAACAACTTTTGGACCAAACTGAAGGAGGAGCTGACAAAAAATGTGAATGAATATGTTTTAAGATACCTGTGGAGATTTTAGGGGTGGACAGTCACCAGTACATTGCAGTACACGGTACCACTGACAGCCTCGTAATAAACCCACTTATAGGTTTAAAAACTACATTGTCTCAACATTACGCAACAGTAAGATTATTTAGAGTATTTAGATTATGTTGGGACTTAGGGGTTATACATCCCTCTTCCATCAGCTGGTCATGTCGTCAGAGGAAACGACACTAACATCACTAAAGCTGAACTGAAAATGAGTGATTTTGACTCTAGTATTGACGATGTGCCATTGGTTTTGGGTACGAGAGGATATCTTTATGAACTGGAGCACACAGATGAAGAACTTTAGCAGATGGAGTCACAGGTCCAAAGTGGATGGAGAACTGAGGAGCAGGACAGATCACAAGTCACCTGGTGTTGCAGACCTTTCACCTGAGCTCTTTCATTTCAGTTAGCCTTCAAAATGCTGTCATTTGTCAAAGTTTTGATTGAATATCTCCCCCCAGGGACAAAGCTTGCAAGTCCTTTATTGGCAATAGGAATTTAAAATATTTCCGAGTACCATGGCACTCAAGTGACCCCACTTCAAAAAACCTGAAGTAACCCTTTAAGTATTTACCACAACATGAAGTAACCCTTCCTCCTCCTGCCCCAAGTGCTCGCCAATCTTTTAAAGGCAG
The DNA here is from genome assembly GCA_037902135.1 of Cetoscarus ocellatus. Lineage (NCBI taxonomy): Eukaryota > Metazoa > Chordata > Actinopteri > Labriformes > Labridae > Cetoscarus > Cetoscarus ocellatus. Next base: position 12,933 of record JBAMNC010001942.1, read on the forward strand.
AAAATACCTGTGCATTTGAAGAAGAAGAAGCTGATGTTCCTGAAAAAACAATTAAAAAAAACATTTAATGCCAAAATCAAGAGTTTATAGAATGACCTAACAGACAGAATCATTTACTAAATTTACCTCCACAGTTGCAGCTCTTTTTCTTGTAACAGAAAAATAAAACTGAGGCCAAAAACAGACTCAGGATGGTGTTGAATATCAAAGTTCCACCCAGGACATACACCAGGACGGCAGACTGTTCCTCATCTGTAGAGAGACGGACACCAGGACACAGTGATGCTTTAGAGAGTTTGACTTAAATCAGGTTGAGCTGAATCAGGGTAACATTGTTTTAGATAGTAGAAGTTGCAGCTGTATCTTTGTTGACATAAAAATGACAAGAAACGGCATGTCAGGATGAAAATGATACATGTCAAAGCATAAATTAGTCACAAATATAATTGAACCTACCACTGCTAAAATCAATATCTAAATACTTCCATCTCTGCTTGTGTCTTCTGTACGGTGGCCGATGAGTCGATGCAGTTCAATAAAAGGAAAACAGCTTCAAGAACAAAAACACAGCCAAAGGTCACAAAAAAATACAGTCATGGAAACGTGGTACAAATGAAATAACATGTTTCGGGAATAAAAAACCCAATCCAAACCCAGAAAACACCTGCAAGAGCAGAAACGCAGCATAACTAAGTAGAACAATGGAAGTGCTCCAGGCCTTCAGCTGTTTTCTTACTTATTGAACTGCACTGAGCTGCTGTAGCCATTTGTCCTCATTCTACACTGTGCTTGTGTTTGGCATCAATGTTTCTCACAGCTGATGTCAATTCAAAATGAATGAACAGCTAAACATTGAGAGGAAAGCGCTGTGGTATTATGCACCAAGTAGAGGTGCTCCAAGAGTACAATCTTCCATCCAGGCATTTCTGACCATGTGGAAAACTGACTTATCTTGCAAAGTCCTGGACCAACGGACAACCGGACAATTGCCAGCAAAAACTTCACGCTTTCTGTCCATTTGTTCACAGTCCTATTATCTCCAAATTCAATGCAGGGTTAAAAAAAACATTATAACTATAAACACATCAACTCATTTTTTTTTTCACTTTAACCAGGCATGAATGATTAAGAGTCCTAAAATGTATTAATATTTGCAAAACACTGTCATAGTGTCTCTCAACAAATTAATTTACTTAAAATACACAAACTAATCACAAGTAGGCCAAAAATCAGCTCAATTAATTTGGCTTCGATCTTTTTGAAAGGTGTATCTGATTAAAACAATGAATCAGTGGATCTAGGTGTACTGCATGGTTGTCAATAAACTGGTGCACCAGATGGACCTTTCAATATATTGAACATCAAGATTGTAGTGATTGCTAATTTCCAACTCTTGTCCCCAGTTGGGCCTCACTGTGTCAACAAATGTGTTCCTAAATGCTGACTGATGGAAACAGAGTGAGGGCTCGAGTGTGTCTTTGTTTTGGTTTAGAAACAACCCCCTGGCTCCCTCTGATTCTGCGTTACGGTGAGTATAATACAACATAGTTTATCACTGTTGTGCCCCCTCTGTGCTAATCAGCTGGATCAGCCTGACTCGGTGTCTGCAATCGGTCAGATCCATCTCACCAAACTCCAACCTACAACTATTGTGAGTGTCACAAAGCAGTACAGCCCAATCAGAGTCCTTTAACATTGCAAATTTCCCCGTGTGGGATGAATAAAGGTTTATTCTATTCTATTCTATTCTATTCTATTCTATTAGAGCAGGAGGAGGTGGAGCCATGAGTGGGATGAAAGCAGAAACTAACTGCTCATAGAGTGATTAGCATAGATACCAACAGCTTCAGTGGCAGTTTTATCAGAGTTTGACCAAATCTCTTTATTATTTAAAAAAAAAAAACACAACCGAACTACAAACCTCTCTAGAGTAAAGATATTTTCACTCCAATTCCGACATGTTTTGCAGAGAGTTTGTTTTATCAAGTTGCTCTCATTCTGTAGCACAGTGACTCCAGCCTACTACATTGTTTGTTTGGCCTGTTATACATGTTTATTGATGGAAAAATGATCCAATCACCTGAAGATATGCTTCTGAAAGGTTCTGCCCTCTCCAAACACTTTCAATGGACTCTCTCACTGGTGAAATATTTTGAACACTCTGTCTGGTGTGTCTGGTTACCTCTGTGCTTTATTCCATAGAACTGGGCCATGTTACAAAAATGTTGGAAACCACTGGTCTAGAGAGTGAACTGTGGTCACACCCCAAACTGCAGTGTGTCATGGGCTTTGAGACAATGTTAAAATGCAAGTGCATTGTATTAGCATCCAAGTTAACAGTCAAGCAAGAATCTTCAACCAAAGACATTTGATCAGATTGAGGACACATGTCTAAATGTTAACATAAGATTGTGACTTACATTCAACGTCCAGCCTGGTCCCATTTCCAAACACAATGTGTCCACATGAGACAACAGCGTAGTAATACGTCCCAGCATGAGAAACATTCAGGCTCCTCAGAGGTAAGTTGTAGACACAGGTGTTTGTTTCTGTGGTGTGTCTCCTCTCACACTGATGGTTCCTGCCTCCATGGGTGTAAATGAGTCCTGGATGAGATTCTTCAGAGTCCTTGAACCAGTAAACACTGTGTCCTCCATCACAGCCCCCAGTGTGGACTGTACAGCTCAGAGTCACAGAGCCTCCATGCTGGACGGCTTCAGATTCAGACTGATGGACCAAAGCTGGGATGGTCAAACCTGAACCCTTAACACTCACCAGAGTGCCCTCTGCAAACTCGATTGTGACCGTGAGGCTGGTTGCGCAGTAGTAAGTTCCTGTGTCAGAAATGCGTACACTCGTTATAATCAAGTGATACCTATTTGATTTAGTCTCCAGTCTGAAGCGTGGGTCGTCCTTCCATTCATTCTCAAGTGAGAAAATTTCACTGGAGCCGAAATAGGACGACATGAGTTTTGGTTTTTGTCCTAAAGGTTGCTTATACCAGAAAATCGTGTACACTTGGTTACGTCCGGGATCACATGTCACAGTTATGTTGTCCCCGACACTGGCAGATATGAAAGTTTTCTCCTGATGAAGAGGTGAGGACGGATCAGTCATCAGAGCTGAAGAGATGAAAACACAATGAAATTTAAATTAATAAGACATTGCAATCCGGTCTGCATAATTAGACTTCAACAATTTTGAGGCGAGTACCAGGGCCAGGCAGGCCAAGAAGGATCAGGACGAAGATAATTCACCTTCGCTAAAATATTACGTCTTTTGTCTGCGTGTCTGTCTGTTTATGATCAAGATAACTCAAGTTCTCAATGGATGTTGATTATATTTTCTGGGCATTTTGGATATTGCACGAGGAAGAACTACAACTCAACTTTGGTGGTGATTCAGTCATTTTTAAAGGATTTGTAAACATTGCAATAGACTGCAGTTTTGATTTTTTGCCAGTAACTCTGCTGATAAGATAAGTAATGCTTTAAAAAAATGTATGCAGATGGACATAATGTGAGTCCATGCAAAACCACATTTTTGTTTGGATCTGTATGAAGATCCCGACATGATTTTTTTCTCTGGACCTCAGTCAGGATCAGGGATAAATCAGTGTTCAGTTGGATGGGCACTGGCTATGAGTGCTTTTCCCAAGCACAAATTGTTTTATTATTTGCTCTGAGAAAGAAATAAGAAATTAAAAGAAGAAATTCAAGAACTATGTTGATGCACAGTTTGAACACTTGCATCCAAATGTCAAGAATAAAGCTGAAATATAATTGAGCCAATTTAATTCTAAATATTAGACTTTATATACCAATTTTGTTCCCTTAAAGCTCATAATGAAACAATCTTCATTCCCTGGTTTTCCCCTTTTGAGCCTGACCCTTAAACTTTCCAAACTGTTAAACAATTTATAAAAATTAAAAATGAAGATGAAACTATCTGTATTTCAGCCTGATTTTCCACTACAGCACTGTGCTCTGTATAACAACATGCAAAATGGAGAATATTATCAAAACAGTTTTTAAAAACTGGTTTTATGTTAGTTTTACAGGAAATTAACAGATTTAATTTGCTGATTTGAAACTTAAATGAGTTCTGCTGAGGTCTTTTATGAAATATTATTAATGCATTTGGGACAAAAGTAATTCATATAGACTTAATTGACCCTTTTAAACCAATATTCTTATAACAGGTACTTTTGCCATACTTTTGTAACAGAAATGAAATAATGATTAATTTATGTTAATCTTATTAAATAATGCTTTACTGTTTGGGTTTGAGCTTGAAAAATGGATAAACTTCCTAAAATGAAATCTGAAAGCTTGTTACTTATCATTTTGTTCTGGAGGTATTTTTATGATCAAAGAAAACCTTTGATTTTTTAATTTAAAAATACTATTTATGTCTCTGTCTTTTGAACCAAACTTGCTCGTCTCTGTTAAACAACATGAAGGGATGAACAATAAAGAAGCAAATTAGATGTAAACATAACTCACCGCTTTTCTGCAGGAAGAAGAACATCAGATAGAAAAGTGACTTTGAGGATGTCATCATGTTCAGTTTTCAGAGCTTAATGTGAAGCATCGTGATCTTTCTCGAGTCTTCACAGAGGGGGCTGCCCTGGATTGGCCAATCACCTCTTTATGTCCTCTTAAGGAAATAAGATCACATGTTCACAGCCAGCAACAGTCACATTGACCTGATCTCACCTTTTTTCTCACAGAATGGAGTGAACTCTACACCTCCAAACTTCACATGACAGCAGTTTTCTCTGGTGTCTCTTACTGTTCTTTATTTTAACTACCATATTTCATTTATGTCCATTTTGTGATGAAATGTGAATTATCCGTGCGGTATTTAACCTGATTGTTGAGATTACAGAGCAGGTTTAAATGATCAAGATTGTTAAAGGAAATGGTTTGTTGGTCCTCATTACATCAGGCTTTGTTGTTTGAGCTCTGTGCACTCCTCCATCACGTGCACAGATGATTTCAAGAACCGTGGACTATTGAGGCCACATTGACAAAGTCTGACAAATAAATCTGTTGAAATGTCTTTTTAAATTTTATTACTCTGTAGGGCTTATGACATAAAATATGTATTAATGTTTGGATATGATACAGCTTGTTTAAATTACCTCCCTATTACCAGTTAATTCCAATGAAAAGTTTCCCATTTATAATATTTTCTGATAAAGTCTGTGAGAAAAGAACAAGCTGCAGCTCCACTCTACTGTGACCCTCTGCATGCCCAGAGAGGTGGGAAAAAAACAAACACCATCTTGGCCCAGTCAGATGGGAAAGATGAAGCTTGCAACTTAAAATGTAATTCACATTGCAACAGAATCACTAACATGAAGCAGCATCTCAGCTGCAAAACCCGGAAGTGGGTCAGCAGCAGCGTCAGGCCCGGACTCACCTCAACACATAGCTCGGGCTCTGGAAACAGTCCTCTGAAGAGGGTTAGACTCTGCCTTTGGGTGGGGGGATGGATCCTGACTGTTTGTGCTTATGCACCAAACAGCAGCGTAGAGTATCCACCCTCTTTGGATTCCCCAGAAGGGGTGCTGGAGAGTGCCCCTGTCTATGGTAGAAATGTTGCGCTGCTGACCTTGACTAGGAACGTTGTGGATCAGTGGATGGACATACCTAGTATGTCAGAGATGTTAAATGGACTTGAGCTTACCTAGCACCTTTGCAGTCTTTCTCAAAGTGTTTTTACACCACAAACCACATCAGTTCACACCCATGCGCTCTTACTTTTACTTTTATTGGTTCAGGGTCTAAGTTGTCCATCAGTGTTAACGAGCACATCCACGCCACTTCGTACCCATTAACATGTCAGTGACATAGCCGCTGGAGCAACTTGAGGTCAGGTGTCTTGCCCACATTGACATGTGACAGTTGGAGCAGGACTCAAACCCACAACCTTCAGATTGATGTTAGAGTGCATCACCAGACTGAGCCACCAATGACCCCTCTGTGCAGGTTTGAGCTCCTCTAACTGTTCTAGTTGGAGTTATGTTCAAGTTGAGCTGATGGGCTGCTACAGTGATTTGATAAGGATTTTAAGTAACATTAAGCACACAATATGAACTAAATCTACCACCAGGGGGCCCTCAGCTAAACAAACATCTGCCAATGAGTCAAGACCAAAAAAAAAGATGGAGAGTGACCCACAGTCACCTCAGCCTGACCTCGCTGTTAACTATCTTTTATAGTTAAGGACTCTTTTCAATAAAGCCGAACTCCATGTGGTGTGTGTGCTAAACAGCCAAGCAGCGATCCTTTGAAAGCTTTGCATCATAAAAGAGGGAACTGTTGAAGAGAAAGACGTCCTGACAGTTTCCTGAGCAAGACGCGAGATGCCTTCTGAGATTACTCTTAGCGTCAGTTATAAAGTCCATTTTCCTACTTTATGTGACAGGTATCCACAGAACAGAACAACTGACTTGTTGACTAAATACAAAGTGGACCATGATCATAGACCAGAGTCTTGAATTTGGCGTAATCGTTGCATCGCTGCAGTTTGATGTTGTACCCTGCTGCCCATCAATGTCCATGAGCTCCACTCTCAGTGTTCAGCAATGAGTGGCAGTGAAGGTGGAGCCATTGACTTTCATTCATTAATTCAGGAATTTGTGCAAAATACAATGGCATTTGAGCTAGAAAAACAGAAAACAAACAAATATGAAGCTACAGCTCCCATTCTAAGGAGGAAAAAGGGGCAGTACTTGCTTGGATTTGTCCTTTTTTTTTTTCTTTTTCTTTTTGTTCTTCTACCCTGAGGTATGTTGTATTTTCTTACATTCATGGGTTTTATTTATTTATGGTCTGTGTGTTTTTAGAAAGTGTGATATGGATCAACTTCATTTGTTTTGGTTATTATTGATATGTTTGCATATTTTATGAGCTTTACCCTACAGATCTGAGGTAAAATTTCATCCATTTTTTAAAGGTTTCTATTCTTGAAAGTATAAGATCGTTTAATTCAGTGAATCCCAACCACCAGACTACTCATTACCCTTTTTAAAAAACTGAAATTGAAAGCTATTTTATTCCAAAAACATTACCAGATCCTTGCATATCCTTTTATGTAGCTCAACTGCACAGACTTTACACGTAGGCTTGTTGTCTCTGTCACCACTGTGATGAATTAAAAAGTACAACCTGAGATAAACTCACTGCTAAACCTTGTGCACATGCACTCACCACCTGTGCTCTGGATGTAGTTGTAAATATATTTGACTCTGGATTATATTCAGAAGGAGGAACTGATAAAAAGCCTATCAATAATTAATAAACCCATCATATCAGGTCAGGCTGATGACTGATTGATGAAACACACACCGTCAGCCCCGGTGCTTTTCCTCTGTGCCCAAAGGTGCAGCAGTTAATCAGTTGCAGTGTCAACTGGTGACATTCAGCCAACTGTGTCCTTATGAAAATCAGAATCAGAATCAGAATCAGAATCATCTTTATCAGAATCAGAATTGTCTTTATTGGCCAAGTATGTTTGTGACATACTAGGAATTTGGTTTCAGCAGGTGGTATCGCTCACGGAATCACAGCAGCAAATATAAACATAAACATAATAGAAAAATTCATGTATATATATATATATATATATATATATACATATATGTATATATATATATATATATACACACCTAATTTGAATAGAAGAAAAATATGTACACTTAGTAGAATATGGATATGTACACTTAGTAGAAAAAGAGAAAAATATGTGTATATACTATATGTATGTACACTTGTGCAGAGAAATAAATATATATATTCAATTGGTGCAAAGTACACATTGTAGTGCAGTTGGATCAGTGGCCAGTGAAGGTGAGTATATGACCATTTAGCAGTGCAATAGGTACAACATTCAGCTATTTAAAAGAGTTACGGCAGTAGGGAAGAAACTGTTTTTGTGTCTAGAGGTCCTTGTGCGCAGGGCTCTGTATCGCCTGCCAGAAGAGAGGAGGGAGAACAGGTTATGTCCAGGGTGAGTGGGGTCCCTGATGATGTTCCCTGCCCTCTTGCTGGTTCTGGAGGAAAAGCTCTTTATTGGGGTTTAGAAACAAATCCATGAACTCCCCTGATCTTGGGTTATTTTTAATTTTACTACCAACAACATCTGTACTTTAATCTCCTCATAGGTGGTCTAAAATCTGAAGTCTGTGGTGCAGCTTTCTTATTTTTTTGAGGGCAACTTAGAGATTGACACATCCTCAAGATCAAAAAAGCACTGAAATGAGCTTGTTTCACCCACACTGATGCACAGTAGTTCACCTCTACTGTGAGATATCAGAGCATTTGTTGGAAAATTCAGTTAAAGTCTGTACTGGAACAAAGATCAGAGAGGCAAATAACAAGAAAACAACATACACAAAATTCAAGATTTTCTCAGAACATAAAGCTTTATTTGTAGTATGTATACTAATGAATCTCACTGATCGTTTTGCTCGGATAATAAAACAGACTATTCAGTGTCTTTTACGTACTTACAAGAGAAAAGAGCCAAGGATTTCTTCAGGAAAATAAAAAATGTAAAATGCTTAAGGCCAGCAGGTATTTGATGTTTAGTAAACAGGTCTATCAGAAACATCCTGACAGTCTTAACTGGAGATTTAAATGATTGATAATGGTTTCTCTTTTCATTGATGCTGACATTTCCACCTTGTCTTCTGGATTGTTTCTTATGCTCTGGATGTTTCAGTGAGACAAGGCACTTGAGTCTGAACATGAACATATATCATAAAATGCTCTGTGTGTGTTTTCTGAGTGTCGTGTCACAATGAAATGATAGGAATTAAATGACCCATCCAAAGTCTAAATGACTAAACCTGCCGTGTAAAACACCAGCCACCAGGGCACAGTGATTTAGAGGGATGGGAGCTGACGCTCTGGTTTGTTTAATCTGTTATGCTCATAACACATTCATGTATGATCAGGCACTTAATCCAACCCTTTTCGCTCTGTGCCTGGCTTTGCACTGTGAAAATGTGTCCTTAAAACAGAAAATGTTGAGACCTGTCGTGTACCACATGCTTTAAACAACGATCAAAATGTGAAACTCTGTGTTTAATAACAACAGTAGGATTTGTAATTGTCACTAGGCCTGAGAAATGTACAAGGCACTCCACGTCAATTTCGGTTAAAATTATGTCTGTAATTTCATGAACATGTAAATTCGGTGAGATCAGAGCTTCATTTGTTTCAGGATTCTCGTGATTTGATATTAATGCAGCTCAAAGCTTTGCCAAGCCAGTTCACTGAAAGGAGAGCAAAATGGTTTTATGACAGCTTTTAATCATCATAATCATGTTGACAGAACATGTGCAGACTCAAACCCAAATACCAATGAAGATGGGATATCGCACAACACATAAATAAAACAGAATATAGTGAATCCTTTTCCCTCAATCAACTGACAAGGACAACATACTTATTGTTCAAACTGATAAAATTAATATTGTTTCTTTTTTGTTGGAAATATTCACTCATTTTGAACTGGATGCCTACAACACATTTCAAAAAAGTTGGGACAGAGGCAACAAAATGCTACTGAAGTTGAGGGATGAATACCATGAGACTGTGCACAGAGAGTTCTAGGGACTATATATCTACAGGCAGGTGCCACAAGTGATATTTATTCATATATAGTCATATGTTTTTCATTGATAGAGTGTGATCACAATGATTAATGCACAAGAAACCTCTTCAGTATCAATATCTATGTCTCAGTTGTGTTCTTGGTCTGTCTGAGATGCTCCATCGGTGCTCCTGCCCCATTATTATCGGAGGGGGTGTACTTGCATTTGTGTGCTTGGGTGGTCAAATCTTCTTAGGGTCCTGTGCCTAATAAAGGCATTTGCAATTTTATTTGCTTGATGTTTCTGTGGTGACAGAATAATGTGAATGGCTGGACTGTAATGAACGAGGCACAGAATGGTAGGACACAAATGCACTACAACAGATCCAGTTATCAAAAGGCAAAGAGGTTTATTGGAAATTAACTATAATAAAAAGAACAGGATAATGACATGGACAAAATGGAATAATGGAACAATCCACAATTAATATGTTCATGCATCACTCTGGTTAATATAAAAGTGCCACACAATGTGACCTCAATGCAGTTTAGTCTTTTTTTTTTTTTTATAGCACGGAAGAAAGTGGTCTTATCCAAATCTGGTTGTATATTTCTGGCTCACAAAACAACAAAAGGCTGCATTGCAGAAATTTAGACTGCAGCTGCCACCCCAACTAGTGGTGGGATGCTATATTGCACAACATTTGAAAGGTTTTGGTCCAGCTGACGAGGTGAAATGTGAAAACAAACCAAACCAAAAAGGGAAAAATGAATAAAATGTCACCAAACTTCAACCCTGAACTGAACTGAACTGAATATGTCAAATTTTGATGTAAAAGTGACCATACGAAGAATCTCTGACAGGGATATGATAAGCTGATTCCTGGGATAGTTAGTTAGTGATAGTTCACAGCATTTAGTGCAGTTTTTATAGAAGTTCATGAGGTCTTGGCTTCAATGGCTTCAGCATTAAACATACAGGGAGTGGTTTGTAAGGGAAGAAGATGCAGAAGTTCAAACTTTGGACCTTTAAAGTCAAAGACTGTGGGTCTGCAGAAAAAAGCACTGATGCTTCTGAGCAAATCATGGAGGATAGCATTGGTTCTGGCAGCAGAACACCTTACTAAAGCTGTTTTTTTTTTCTGTTATTATTAAAGTATTAGTTGTTTTTATTTATCTACAGCCCAGTTCCTAATGATCCATGGCCAAGAGTTGGTCTATGACATGATGGTTGAAGAGCCCTGTCTTAAAGACAAATTACATCTAAACACAGATGCTAATAGGTCGGCTATTGCAAAGGAGGCAGAAACAGAACACATCCAGACTTATTGCTTCACACTGGAGTAAACACATTGATCCAGTGGGTCATCTGGAAGTCTTCTTGAGCGACCGACTTTCTTCACAGTTACAGCAGCATAATGGAGATTCTCCTCATTTTGGTAACTCTAGACACACACATACAAGAGAAAGAGAAAAGTCATTAAATTGGTTCAATAATGAGTCCTTAAACACAGAGCAGAGTTACCTGATTCTCACTTACAGTTTCCTTGTCTTAAAGTCTCTCAGACTTTTTATTTTTTGTACTTTTGATTAATGAAAAAAAAGATCCTTCATTAGTCATACTAGACTATTTATTTTCAACAATTAAAAATACATCTAGAATTTACCCATTTGTAAATTTAAAGCACTCATGTTGGTGTCTTATGCCGAGGTCAGACTAAACAAATTTTTCTGTTGGTATCCACCATCAGTATGTCAGATTAGATGACCATGGAGCCATAAAGTCACAAAGTGACTTACTCAATGAGAATGACAGACTACAGGCTGAGATCATAATTATTGCACATGCAGAGCTCTCTGTCCTCTCATTGGTCAATGTCTCTTACGTAGAGGAACAGATCGTAGGAGGCAGAACAAAAATCAAACCTGATAGACTTTCAGTTGCAGAGTCTTAGGACATCCCAGACTGGTCTGTTGTTGTTGGTCATTATGACACAACACGAGGCGGGACAACCGATTTCGATGATCGACGGGCCCCAAACCCCTACAACTGTCAGGTAAGATGTAAATCATGTAGTCTGACCCCAGGATTAGTCTGGTATTTTGTTTTACCATTGGCTGAAAAGTTGAGTGGTCCAGCCCAGATCAGGTGTCACATGTCAATGTGTCCTTTGGCAAGACACTAAACCCCACACTGCTGCATCAGTGGTGTGTAAATGGGCACGAAATAATGACTGTGTCAGCTGGTACAGATGGGTAACTTGTGCTGAGGTCAGACTACACGATTGATTATGGATTATGGAAAATCTCTTGTTCATTTCTGTGTAGTGTGTCATAATGGCGACAACTGCAGACCAGTCTGAGATGCCACAAAAGTCTGCAACAGAAAGTGTCGAAGGCTTGATTTTCATCCTGTCGCCATGTCAGAGACATTGACCGGTGAGAGCACACAGTGCTCCCCTTGTGCCGAGGTTTGTGCCGCTTGAATTAGAAGACTTTTACAAGAGGAAAAGTTTGCAAAGCTCTGAAAAAGAACACCCCTGCACTTATCATGTTTTTAGAGGAGCTACCAAAGACTGTAAAAAGAGAAATTCTGGAGAGAACAACAGTGAGTGACTGTTTACATTTATCAGCAAACTAACATCATTCAACCTAACGTTTGGAGATTAACTAAAGCACTGCTCTCTAAATACAGTTTGTTTGCTGTCTTCAGTGTCACCCCTCCTCCTTCCACTGTCATCATGTCTGGCATTATACACTCCTGATCAAAATTTTAAGACCAGTTGAAAAATTGCAAGAATTTACATTTTGCACTGTTGGATCTTAAGAGGGTTCTAAGTAGAGCTTCAAAATGCAAAAATAAGAAATGGGAGTGAGACAAAAAAAATCAGTAAGCAATTTGGAAATATTGGACACAACAATTAAACTGAAATAAGCTGTTCATCAGCTGATCAAAAGTATAAGAGCCTTTAAAGGCCAAATAACTGTCCCTCTTTGAATGCAGTCAGATTGTTGAGCTGCATAAGCAAGGCCTCTCACAGCTCGCCTTTGCTGCTGAGGTTGGATGCACTAAGACATTTATTTTAAACTTCTTAATCCTGAGAGTTATGGAACAAAAAAGTCAAGCGGTAGACCCAAAAGAATTTCACCGGCCCTGAGCCGGAGGATCCGATTGGCTGTCCATCAAGACACAGGATAACCCTCGGCCCAAATTAAGGTTGTTACTGGTGCCGACTGCAGTCCAATTACCATCAGACCGCATCTGCCAGAGAAGGTTTAAGAACAAAAATGTCTTCAAAGACCTCGTCTCCTTCAACGCCACAAAATTGTCTGTTTGGATTTTGCATGAGAGCACCAAACATGGGACATTCAGGTTTTTTGAAGTGGGGTTACTGGAGGCCCATGGCACCAGTAAATACAAGCGCCAATAAAGTTACTTGTGAGCTTTGTCCCTGGGGAGTGATATCAGGGGTGGATGATCGCCAGTACATAGCAGGACATGGTGTCACTGAAAGCCTCATAATTAACACGTGTTAAAAACGTGCATACGATAATATCGTGTTTTGATCCAGTGCCACTTGAACACAGTTTGTTTTCTGCATTCGCCCCTGTTTTCTTCCGCCCTGCGTCGTCTCCCTCCTGTAGCAGCCCAACAACCCCTCCCCTTTCCTCTTAACACACAAACACGACTGCAGCCGGGCACAGCACCTAGCCAATGCGGCTAACAGGTAATGTGCAGCGCGAGTGACTGTAAACATGTCGGTGGTGGCCGGCAACAACAGCAAGGCACTTTATCCTCACTTTAAAAGAGTCAACTCACCGGTGTCGAGTTTTTCAGGTTCCAAAAAGTGGAAGCGGGAAGGTTTGACGACACGCCAGTTTGCAAAAAATGCCGAGCTGAAGTGCCAGCTAAAGGGAGAACACCTCGAACCTGTTCTCCCACCTTTGTCCTCATCACCCTGAAGACTTTGCTACAGCAGACAGAGTGAGTTTCGTGAATAGGGAAAGTTAATGCTACAGTCAGGTTTTAAAGGTGTAGTCAGCAATGTGGGGGGATACGAGTAGAGAGGATGTTGATATTTTAAGTGTAAACGAATACAGACCCACCTCTCCCTTCATATTCCACCCCAGGGCTTCACCCTTGAAGTTCACGGATGCGCATTGTCATGGAAACGGCCATAGAAACTGCGTAGCTGACCAACATGGCGGAAGCTGGACCAGCAGCGCTCGGGTAACTATCGTGTCTCTCTCTTACGCTAACTGTGCACGCTACGCGACCTACTAACCCCCCTCCTCACTTTGTCTGACCTGCACACGAGTATGAACCAACCCCTGGGCGTGAGGTGGTGTACCCCTGTTTTGGTGGCTCGGTCTGAGACACAGGATTTATCTGCTAAATTCAGAGCCAACGCTGACTATTGAAACCGGACTATTTTTTCAGCATGCTCTCAGAAGTGACAGCTTGCAATGAGGCGAAATACGGTGATTTTGACAAACAGTGCATTGGATTAAGATCGCTGATTATGCCTTTAATCGTTTTTTTAAAGTTAAACTGTGATATCATTGGAGTAGTAAATGTTAGGCAGCCTCACAGAAGTGACAGAGAGTTTCCCCTCCTGGTCAGCTAACACTGTTTCAGTCAGTGGAAAAGAAAAGAAAGGCAGACATGGCTGGTGCATGTCAGGATGAAGCAATCATTAAATCAGTGGCTTACATCATTCAGGTACTGTTTTCATATGGTCTCAGTATCTCCTTAGATGGAATTTTGAGTGTAATTCATCTTCCAAAAGAGAAAATACAACATAAATAAAGTTAAAAATAAATTTGATTGTCCAATTATTATTTATAGTTTTATTGATATTGTGATAATATCGATCTCGTGACATTTTTTGCCCACGATAATTGTTAAGTGAAAATTTGATATTGTGACAGCCCTAGTTAAAACTAATTTAAAAAAAAAACTATGTTGGCTCAACAATAGGTTACAGTAAGATTTTTAGAGTATTTAGATTATTTTGGGACATAGGGGTTATATATCTGTCATCATCAGCTGGTCAGGTCGTCAGAGGAAACAAACACTAAACTTCACTAAAGCTGAACTGAAAATGAGTGATTTTGACTCTAGTATTGACGATGTGCTGTTGGTTGTGGGGACGGGAGGATATCGTAATGAACTGGAGCACACAGATGAAGAACTTTTGTAGATGGAGTCACAGATAGAAAGAGGGATGGAGATCGGAGGAGCAGGATGGATCACAAGTCACCTGGTGTTGCAGATGCTGGAGGTCCATTGCTGTGGGTCTTGGTAACACGGCTTCTTCTGGACCGTTCATCTGAGCTCTTTCGTTTCAGTAAGTCTTCAAACTGCTGTCGTGTGTCAAAGTTCAGATTGAATATCTCCCTCAGGGACAAAGTTTGCAAGTTCCTTTATTGGCACTCGAAAATTAAAATTTTTCTGAGTACCATGGCCCTCGAGTGACCCCACTTCAAAAAACCTGAACAAACCCTTTAAGCATTTACCACAAATAAAGTAATCCCTACTCCTCCTGTCCCAAGTGCTCTCTAAAAGTATATTTTACGTTTTTTTAAAGTAACATTAAAATCTTGGCAGAAAATACCTGTGCATTTGAAGAAGAAGAAGCTGATGTTCCTGAAAAAAACAATAAAAAAAAAAAACATTTAATGCCAAAATCAAGAGTTTATAGAATGACCCACCAGACAATCATTTACTAAATTTACCTCCACAGTTGCAGCTCTTTTTCTTGTAACAGAAAAATAAAACAAAGGCCAAAAACAGACTCAGGATGGTGTTGAATATCAAAGCTCCACCCAGGACATACACCAGGACTGCAGACTGTTCCTCATCTGTAGAGACGGACACCAGGACACAGTGATGCTTTAGAGAGTTTGTCTTAAATCAGGTTGAGCTGAATCAGGGTTATTTATTTATTTATTTTTGGATAGAAGAAGTTGCAGCTGTATCTTTGTTGATTTAAAAAATGACAAGAAAGGCATGTCAGTAGGGCTGGGCATTGTTAAGAACCTCACAATTCGATTCAATTTCGATTCTTTGGGTGGTGATTCGATTCAGTATGGATTCAGTCAGAAGTAGAAATTCACAAATAATTAGAGTACCTGTTGACAATTTTTGACTTTTTTTATGCCAATGTGAACATATATCGTATGTCACCTCATATTTTTGAGCAAACATCTGAAAATAAAATTTGCACAGTAATAACTTATTTGTGCATTATGGAGTACAAAAGTAATAACTAAAAGTAAACAATTCTTGCAAGTATTTGTCATTATTATGTTATAAATGCTTAAAACGTGTGTAATTACAAGAAAGGAATAAAAACAGAGTTGAATTTTTAACAGGATTCTCTTCATAAACAATTGTAAATGAACACGTAGAAATTTTCTGAGATGACCAAAAATAAACTTCACCTATTTTACATAAACTCAAACATTTTTGTTTGCCTGCAGCAGTTAGTGTCCATGTTACAGCCTGTTATATAAGAACATGTCCAGGCGTTTTTTTTTTTTACTGATGGTAGTCCCTGAAGCAGTTCCTGTCAAGTTGAAGACTACCTTGACATTTCTACCTCGAATATTTCTAAAATGACTACAAACTATAACCAAAAAGATGATGTAACACAGAGAAAATACAGCAAAAAAATGAAAAGAAAACACTCCAGAATGATACTAATGCTACTATGTTTAATGTTTTACATTATTTACACAGAAAATACTTATAAACCACTGTTAAATCACTCTCATGCTCGGCTCTCAATCCTATGTCTCTGTAAGCATGTCTTCTTCTGTCATCAGCGGCAGCTGGATAAACACTGAAAAAGTGCACAGCACCCCCCACTGGCCAGGAGGTAAATCGACTCAGAGGATTTGCTGAATCTACATTGAATCGGGAGGGGAATAATCGCAATGCATTGCTGAACCGATATTTCTGCCCACCCCTTTCTTGTTTGACCAGAAATATTGATATCAGTGGTAATTAATAAAAACATTTTGGCATATTGGATATCGACACAAAAATTCAATATTGTGCATTCCTGTCTTTCATCACCGACTGCTTCCACATGTGTGACCTGGGACACTTTATGATGTTTAGGTGCAGGTCCTGTTTCTTCACTCCTCTTGCCTCTTCCCTCCTCTCCTGTGTCCTCCTCCCTGTGCTCAGCCTCCTCTCCTGTTTCCTCCTCCCTGTGCTCAGCCTCCTCTCCTGTGTCCTCCTCCCTGTGCTCAGCCTCCTCTCCTGTTTCCTCCTCCCTGTGCTCAGCCTCCTCTCCTGTGTCCTCCTCCCTGTGCTCAGCCTCCTCTCCTGTTCCCTCCTCCCCTGCTGGTGGAAGGACACGTAGGCTGTGCTATGTCTCAAAGAAGTGTCTAATCAAAGCAGCTTTGTAGTGGAAAATTAAGCAGATGTCAACAAAATGTTTGTAGTGTGTGATGACCCCACACTGTTTTTGGACTTGTTTTCACACACAATTATTTTAATCACATGGAGAGTTTAGGACCATGTTCAGCAATTATTGCATTAGCGCCTGTCCTGAGATTTCTGAGCAGAAAGAGAACTGAGCTGTGACACTGTGGCACATGTTCAGGCTCATGCCATGTACCTCACACAACTTCGCTTAAAAGAAAAAAAAACACTTGACCTACACCTTTAAAATATTGATTTTAGCAAACAAAATGCAACTGATGGAGTGTATAGGACTTCTACCCTTTGCAGCCAAAGCTGTAAATAAGTGGTAGCTAATTTTAAATGTTACAGCATTAGCTCACAGTCCTTGTCCCTTTGTTGCAGAAACATGATTAAAGATTCAAACAAATTGTTCATAGGTACATTTACTGTACAGAACATTTGAGAAACATGAACTAGCTTACCTGATAAATCACAAATGAGGGTTAATGCTTTACTTGTGCTCAGGTGAGCCTTGTTTTCATGAGATCAGTGATCTTTGAATAGCGTCAAAAATGCTCAAGTCAATTTGAGATGGTTTGGGCATAGCTCAAAAATGCCCAAATCAACCAGAAGACATAGGCAGATAGTGATTTGGGACTGTTTCAAGGGTTCTGATTGGTTTAGGGTAAAGGCAATAAGACAGGGTGATGCAACAGAGTTAGGAGAGAACAGATATGCCAATATCTCCAAAAAATGAGTTAGGCAAATACGTTACTAGGCTTACAAAGTATATCTTATTACGCTGCATGTTAACAGTTAAGAAGGAATTTCCAACACAAGATATTTGATCAGATTAAATATTAACACAGATTGTGACTTACATTCAAAGTCCAGCTTGGTCCGATTTCCAAACAGAATGTGTCCACATGAGACAACAGCGCAGTAATACGTCCCAGCATGAGAAACATTCAGGCTCCTCAGAGGTAAGTTGTAGACACAGGTGTTTGTTTCTGTGGTGTTTCTCCTCTCACACTGATGGTTCCTGCCTCCATGGGTGTAAATGAGTCCTGGATGAGATTCTTCAGAGTCCTTGAACCAGTAAACACTGTGTCCTCCATCACAGCCCCCAGTGTGGACTGTACAGCTCAGAGTCACAGAGCCTCCATGCTGGACGGCTTCAGATTCAGACTGATGGACCAAAGCTGGGACGGTCAAACCAGAACCCTTAACACTCACCACAGTGCCCTCTGCAAACTCAGATGTGGTTGAATAGCTGGTTGCGCAGTAGTAAGTTCCTGTGTCAGAAACGCGTACACCCGTTATAATCAAGTGATACCTATTTGATTCAAGCTCCAGTCTGAAGCGTGGGTCGTTCTTCCATTCATTCTCAAATAAGAAAACATCACTGGAGCTGTAGAAGGACAACATGAGTCTTGGTTTTTGTCCTAAAGGTTGCTTATACCAGAAAAACCTCTTTCCTTGGTTACCTCTGGGAACACATGTCACAGTTATGTTGTCCCCGACACTGGCAGATATGAAAGTTTTCTCCTGATGAAGAGATGAGGACGGATCAGTCGTCAGAGCTGAAGAGATGAAAAACACAATGAAATTCAAATTAATAAGACATTACAATCCAGTCTGCATTATTAGACTTTCACAATTTAGAGGCGAGTACCAGGGCCAGGCGGGCCAAGACAGGATTAGGGGGAAGATATTTTACCTCTGCTAAAATGTTATGTTTGTCTATCTGTCTGTTCATGATCAAGATAATTTAAGTTCTGAACAGATTTTGATTACATTTTCTAGGACTGTTGGAAATGGCACAAGAAAGAATCAGAATTAGACTTTGGTGGTGATTCAGTCATGTATAAAGGATGTGTTAACATTACAAAATAGGTCAGTTTTTCAAAATTTTGCCAATAACTCTGCTGGTAAGGTCAGTCATGCTTTGAAAAAATGTATGCAGATGGACGTCATGTGAGTCCATGCAAAACCAGATCTAAGTTTGCATCTGAATGAAGATCCAGATATGTTTTTTTTCTCTGGACCTCAGTCTGGATCAGGAGTAAATGTGTGTTCAAGAGTATAGTTAAAAAAATATAAAACAAGGGTGAACAACTGGTGTATTCATGAAGGTAAAACTATTTGTATTTGAGCCCGATTTGCCACTACAGCACTGTATACTGTTTTACAACATGCAAAATGGAGAATATTCTAAAAATAGTCTTTAAATGTTCTTTTTATCATTCAATTTAATTTCTGTCGAGGTCTTTTATGAAATATTGGTAATGCACTTGGAACAAATGAACTTAAATGACCCTCAATAACCAAAACTTTTATAACAAATGCCTTTGCCATGGATGTTTTTGTAACAGAAATGAATAATGAAAAGTAGTTTGAAATTCATAAACTAAATGAAGAAAAAGTATATAAAGTAGTGTATTGCATAAAAAGTAACTTTATATGGCTTTAATTTATGTTTGTCTTATCAAATAAAGCTTTACTGTTTGGGTTTGAGCTTGAAAATTCAAATAATCTAATAAATCATCCTAAAAGAAAATTTGAAAGATAGTTTCTAATTATTTTGTTATATTGCAGGTAATTCGATGATCTAAATGACACTTTGGTTTATTAATTAAAAAATACTATTCATGTGGCCCTCGTTTCAACCAAACTTCCTCGTCTCTGTTAAACAACATGAAGCGACGAACAATAAAGAAGCAAATTAGATGTAAACATAACTCACCGCTTTTCTGCAGCATGAAGAACATCAGATAGAAAAGTGACTTTGGAGATGTCATCATGTTCAGTTTTCAGAGCTTAATGTGAAGCATCGTGATCTTTCTCGAGTCTTCACAGAGGGGGCTGTCTTTGATTGGCCAACCACCTCTTTTTTTCCTCTTAAGGAAATAAGATCACATGTTCACAACCAGCCACAGTGACATCAACCTGATCTCACCTTTTTTCTCACTGTATGGAGTGAACTCTACACCTCCAAACTTCACATGACAGCAGTTTTCTCTGGTGTCTCTTGTTGTTCTTTATTTTAACGAACATATTTCATTTATGTCCAATTTGTGATGAAATATGAATGATCAGTGCAGTATTAAATCTGACTGTTGAGATTGCAGAGCAGGTTTAAATGATCAAGATTGTTACAGGAAATGGTTTGTTGGTCCTGATTACATCAGGCTTTGCTGTTTGAGCACTGTGCACTCCTCCATCACGTGCATGGATAATTTCAAGAACCCTGGACCATTGAGGCCACATTTTTGAGACTGTGGACATAAGTGGTTGAAATTGACTGATCAATAAAATGATTAACAATTTCTGAAGTTTTATTTACAAATGAATCTGTTTAAATGTTTTTTTAGTTTTGTTATTTTGTAGGGCTTATTACAAAAAAATATGTAGTAGTTTTGGATGTAATACAGCTTGTTTACAGTGCCCCCTATTTCCAGTTAATTCCAATGAACAGTTTCTAATTTGGAATATTTTAAAATTCCCCGTCTTAGCTTTCCTTGGAAAGTTTCTGTAAATTTCCTGCCCGTTGCAACTCAATTAAGTATGTGGTATCCTACCTCAGGGATACCTCAGGGAAGACCTTATGTCTGAACTGTCATGTCCCACCTTTAGGGGCCTGCCAGGGCACATTCTGAAAAGGCGACATGGGACCCTCTTCCCATTGGCCCACCACCCATTAGATTAAATTAGACTATATTAGATAGAAATTTATCAATCCCTTTGAGAAACTCCCTCAGGGAAATTAGGATTCCAATAGCAGTTTCAAAAAGTAGATAAAATATATAAAAAACATAGATATAAACAGAAATATAAATGAAAATAAATATAAATAAAAATAAAAATATGGCTACTGACTGGCTACTGCTCCTTCCCATCTTCTGTCTTCCTGTTACTCCTCCTCCCCTCCAGTGAGGAGTTGTACTGTCTGATGGCCTGAGGGAAAAAGGACTTTCTCAGCCTGTTGGTCCAACACTAAATTGGAGCAGTCTTGGGCTGAACAGGCTCCTCTGGTTGCTGACGACCGTGTGCAGAGGGTGACTGGTATCGTCCATAATGTCCAGCAGTTTGTCTAATGTCCTCTTTTCTGCCACCGCCACCAAAGAGTCCAGCTACATGCCAACCACAGAGCTGGCCTGTCAGTTTCTCCAGCCTGGATTCATTCTTCTTGGATGTGCTGCCCCCCACCACAACACAGAGTAAACACTGGCTACCACAGACTGGTAAAACATCTGCAGTTGTTTCCCGCAGATGATTAAAGACTGCAGCCCCCTCAGAAAGTTCAGTCTGCTCTGTCCCTTCCTGTACAGGCGGTCAGTGTGGACCGTACAGTCCAGTTTGCTGTCCAGTCACAGGCCGAGGTACTTGTAGTCTGAGTCCACAGCCTGCACCTCAGCTCCCTTGATTAGAACTGGTCGCGGTCTTGGTCTGGACTTCCCAAAGTCGATGACCCTCTCCTTTGTCTTCCAGGTGTTGAGCTGTAGATGGTTTGTGTGGCACCAGACAGCAAAGTTCCTCACTAGACTCCTGTACTCCTCCTCTCTGTCGTCCCTGATGCATCCAACGATGGCTGTGTCATCGATAAACTTCTGGATGTGACACAGCTCAGAGTTGTAGCAGAAGTCCGTGGTGTACAGGGTGAAGAGAAGAGGGGCCAGCACTGTGCCCTGGGGTGCTCCGGTGCTTCTGATCAGAGTGTCAGACGTGGTGTCCTTCAGCCTGATGTACTGCGGCCTATCGTTGAGGTAGCTGGAGATCCAGGTGACCAGGCAGGGGTCCACTCGCATCCTGATCAGCTTGTCCTGGAGCAAAAGGGGCTGGATGGTGTTGAAGGTGCTCGAGAAGTCAAGAAAGAGAATCCTCACCATGCCGCATCCCTTATCCAGGTGCGAGTGAACTCAATGAAGCAGGTAGAGGATGGCATCCTCCACACCAACACCTGTCCCATATGCAAACTGTAGACCATCCTTGTTGCACCTGGGGTCTGAGGAGGCTGATGAAGAGCTGCTCCAACATCTTCATCAGGTGTAAGGTGAGTGCCACTGGTCTAAAGTCATTCAGCTCTCTGGGCCGGTTCTTCTTAGGAACTGGAACAATGCAAGATGTGGGGTGGTGGTGGGGGGGGGTGGGGTGCACGAGCTGGTTGAACTGGTTGATGAAGTTCATTTGCTTTCTCCATTGTCCCCCCTACGACACTGGTCTTTGTGTTCTGACCTGTGATGGTTTTCACACCTTCCCAGACCTCTCTCATGTTGTTCTTTTTCAGCTTCTGCTCCACCTTTGTCCTGTAGCTGTCCTTCGCTTCCCTTACTGAACGTTTTACCCCAGGCCGTGGTGCTGAAGCAGTCTCTCAGGGCACTTTCCATTTCAGGGGACCACTTCCTGATGGAGTGAGTGGTTACCAGCTGTCTTAGGACCAGGGGGGTGTACTCTGGCTGTAGGTGGACCCGGTTGTGGTCAGACTTTCCTGGGGGGTGACTCTATATGCATCTCTCACATTAACATACAGCAAGTCAATGGTCCTGTCGTTCCTTGTTGGACAGTCCTCAACCAAAGTAGAGTCCAGAGTTTCATGTCCCCAGAAATGATCATCAGTGCCTCAGGGTGGTGGGTCTGCAGCCTTGCTGTGATGGAGTGGATCTTCTCACATGCAGAGGCTGCATCCGCTCTCGGAAGGATGTAAACACAGACTATGATCATGTGACTGAGCTCCCTCGGCAGATAATATGGCTGGGGGCAAACAGCTTGTACCTTGAGGTCTCGACAGCACAAGACCATCTTTACAGAGATATGTCTTAGGTTAAACCAGCGGTTTTTAAAGTACATGATGAGTCCCCATCTTTGCTTTTCCCTCACATTTAGTGTCTCTGCTGGCTCTCACAGCAGTCAATCCCAGCAGGTCCATGTTAGCGTCAGGTACAAGGTGGGTTAGCCACATCTCTGTAAAGATAAACAAGCTGGTCTCATGGTAAGTCCGCTGGTTGATCAGTGCTGACATCTTGTCAATCTTGTTCTGCACCAAGTTCACTTCCCCATAATCACGGAGGGTATTAAAAGTTTGTAGCACCTCGATTCTCCGCTAGCCTAGCATTTAGCTTAGCCCCGCCCTTACAGCCCCTGGGTCTCTTCCTCAACTCAGCTGGAATGTAATGTCATATCCTGGCTCATCCTTTTGGTACCAGAGCCAGCAGTCCTTCCTTTAAATAGGTCATGAGACTGACTCTTGGTAGCATTGTATGAGAAAAAACAGTCTCCTGGTGGTGTTAGAACTGCCTCCTGGTAGAGTTTGATAGTTAAAAGATATCCATGAGATACATATAAAACAAAAGAAATGTTTTCATAAGAAGTTATAGTTGAACTCACCTCGACACATACCTTGGACTTTGGAACCAGTTCTCTTGAGAGGGGTTAGACTCTATTCCACTCTGGAGTTGCTGATGGTGAGAGGTGCCGGGTGCAATACTATTTACTATGAGGCTCTGTGCCTGGACATTGCAGATTACCCCGGTGGATGAGAGGGTAGCCTCCCTCCGCCTTTGGGTTGAGGGATGGATCCTGACTGTTGGTGCTTATGCAGAGTCTCCCGTCAGAAGGAGCTTCAATTCCCATTTCCAAGAGAACTTTGACCATGTCCTAAGGGAGGCGGGGGACAATGAGTCCGAGTGGGCCTTGTTCCATGCCTCTATTCTTGAAGCAGCCGATCGGAGCTGTGGCCATAAGGTGCCTGTCGTGGTGGCAACACCCGTACCTGTTGGTAGACACCCACAGTGAGGGATGCCGTCAAGCTGAAGAAGGAGTCCTATCAGGCTTTTTTGGCCAGTGTGACTTCGGAGGCAGCTGACAGGTACTGGCAGGCCAAGTGGAATGCAGCTTTTTTGCCAAGGAAATAGCCAGGCATAGGAGTTCAGTGACGCTATGGAGAACAACATCAGGATGCTTTGAAGAGATTCTGGACCACCATCCAGCATCTCAGGGGAATAAAGCAGTGCACTGTCAACACTGTCTACGGTGGAGATGGTGCGTTACTGACCTCGACTCAAGACGTTGTGGATCAGTGAAAGGAAACTTAATATGTCAGAGATGGTAAATGGACTTGAGCTTATGTCACATCTGTCTAGCCTTTCTGACAATTCAAAGTGCTTTTACACCACAAACAACAGTATTGCATATCCGTTTGCTCTTACTTTTACTCTTTGTGGCTCAAGTTTTCCATCAGTGTGAACGAGCGCATCAACGCCCTTTCCTACCCATTAACATGTCACTGACATAGCCACTGGAGCAACTTAAGGTCAAGTGACTTGCCCACATTGACATGTGACAGTTGGAGCAGGACTCAAACCTACAACCTTCAGATGGATGTTAGAGCGCACCAATCGGACTGAGCCACCAATGCCCCCTCTGTGCTGGTTTGAGCTCTTCTAACTGCTCTAAATGGAGTTAAGCTTGAGTTGAGCTGGTGGGCTGCTGCAGTGATTTGATGAGGATTTGAAGTAACATTCAATGCATAGGGCCTGATATACTAAAAGTTTGTGTGTATAAAAACACGTGTAAACCTAATAGCATGAGCAAAGCTGACCTACTAACTGGGGGGAGCACTGAGGATTGCGTCTGTCAAATGAGCAAAATAGCACGCACAATCCATTTAGCCTGCTTGCCTTCATAAATATGCAGAATACAACCAGATGATCAGAACGTGTAAAATACTGGGAGGAGGAGATGCAAATGTAATCATTCAGCATCCGCAATGTAATTTATCAAACCTGCAACTAATTGCACTCAGTGTTGCGTCTAAATTTAGCATTTTTGAAAGGCAGGTGCAAAACAAGCACAGCGTTACGAACAGAGGGCTCTGGTCACCATTGCGAGAAACAGGCATTAACGGAATATTTGGAGGCTGTCTGTCATTATGATGGAGTGGAAAAAGAGGGATTTTCCAGTGTGCCATCATACTCATGCAGACACACGTGTAAAGTAAATCCTCTCTGTTTTGTGCTCTACATTGCAGCGGAGGTCATTTAACCTATGTAAAATATCCCTTAATAGCCAAAATCACTGTGATGCAGTCAGTGTGTAAAAGGCAAGAGCACCCACGCGGTCTGTGTGTACGTAACTGTAAGACTGCTCTTCACATGAGAGGTTATTGATGATGAAGCTGTGTAATTATGTAAATGATGTCATTTAGATTATGTTTAATTGTAGTCAGAGGAGGAAAATTAAAAATGATGGATAAAAATTTGATATGAGGGAAAAGTGACAACCTTGTCCATCAAAATGACAGACAGCAAAGAAAATTACCGCAAGTGTGTTGATTTGCCTCCAACTCCATGGCATCAAACTTCATTTTTCATTTACGACCACTCTGCTCTCCCAAACTCTCCATGGTAACAGCTGGTACCACATGAAAAATCCTCATTTAAAGAGGGCGAATTGCGCACACAGTCATTGTAGATAACCCACAACACGCCCACTGATTGCACATGCAATTTTTAGTTTGCACACGCAATTTAGCACTCGTTATTTTGGATCTTAGTAGCTCAGGACCATTGCATGCAAAAATCTACCACCAGGGGGCTCTCACCTAAAAAAATAAATAAGTCAAGACCAAAGGAAAAATGGAGAGTGACCCATAGTCACCTCCGTCTGACCTCGCTGTTAACTGTTTTTATAAATGAGGACTCTATTTAATAAAAACTGAACTCCATGGGGTGTGTGTGCTAAACAACAAATCAGCGATCTGTTGAAAAGCTTTGCATAATAAGAGAGGAAACTGATTAAGAAAAAGAAGTCCTGTCAGCTTCCTGAGCAAGACACTCTCAGTGTGGACCCTGAGGTATGATGTATTTTCTTAGATACATGAGCTTTATTTATTTACAGTTTTTAGAAAGTGTGATATGGGTAAACTTAACTTGTTTTGGTTATTGTTGATATCCTTGCATATTATATGAGCTTTACCCTTCAGATTTGAGGTAAAATGTCGTTGATTTTTTAAGGTTTTTATTCTTGAAAGTAAACAGATTGTTTAATTCAGTGAACCCCAACCACCAGGCTACTCATTATGTTTTTTAGAAAACTGAAATTGAAAGATCTTTATTTTGAAATGATGACCAGATTCTAGCATATCCTTTTATGTAGCTTGACTGCACAGACTTTACACTCAGGCTCTTTGTCTCTGTCACCACTGTGATGAACTAAAAAGTACAACCTGAGATAAACTCAATGCTACACCTTGTGCTCATGCACTCACCACCTGTGCTCTGGATATAGTTGTAAATACATTTGACTCTGGAATATTTTCAGAAGGAAGAACTGAAAATGCCTATCAATAATCAATAAAACCATCATATCAGGTCAGACTGATGAATGATTGATGAAACACACATATAATCCAACCCTTTCCGCTCTGCGCCTGGCTTTGCACCAAGAACAAGGTTCCTTAGAAAAACAAAATATAGACAGACCCATCATCCACCACGTTTTCAAACAACAATCAAAATATGTCCCTCTGTGTTTTATAACAACAGTAGGATTTGCAATTGTCACAAGGCCTAACAAATGTACGAAGCATTCAACATCGATTTAGGCTAAAATTTTGTCTGTAATTTAATAAACATGTACATTTGCTGTGATTAGACCTTCAGTTGTTAAAGGATTCTTGTAATTTGAATATTAATGCAGCTCAAAGCTTTGTCAAGCCAGTTCACTCGAAGGAGACAATAATGTTTTTATGACAGCTTTTTATTAAATCATCTTCACAGGACATGTACAGACACAAACCCAAACACCAGTGAAGTTGGGATATTGTGCAACACATAAGAAAAACAGAATACAGTGAATCCTTTTCAACTCATAATCAACTGAGTACACTGCAAGGACAAAATATTTAATGATCAAACTGATAACATTAATGTTGTTTCTTTTTTGTTTGTTTTGATTTTGAACTGGATGCCTTATATATATTTCAAAAACTCTGGGACAGAGGAAATGTAATATATATATATATATATATATATATATATATGTGTGTGTGTGTGTGTGTATCAATATCTATATTTAAATCTCTCTCTCTATAGATATACATGTACATATATATATAT